>BGPR01037927.1:0-14920 GCA_013235015.1 Araneus ventricosus | reverse complement strand
ATGAGCTTATAGCAAAAGTTACAAATTCTTATGGTAGAGTTTTCTCTTTTTCTCAAAACTTCTTTTTCCGCTTTTCTTCTGGTAAACTTGTCTGGGATTTTCTCTTTCAACGTTCAGCAGTAGTCGTTATCATGTCGTTAAATACTTTCCTTATGATATCGACTTTCCATTTCCATGTCTTGGTGCAATTTTTTGCCTTGCTTCTCTCTAACTGCATCTAAACTTCCAGAGAAACAATTCAGGTGGGAATGGAGAAAATGAATTATAAGCTTATATTGCACTCTACTTTCTTGAAATTTGCTAGAATTTCTTCTACAGTAGATTTCAAGTAGGGATATCTTTGGTCTCCAAGAAAACATGTTATTACTAGCTTTAAAGATTTCCAAACTTTTCTCTCGTTGGTTTCCATTTTGAGCTCAAAATTTTCAGTTTTCTGATGTTAGATTCGACATCCCTTCCTTCAACTCTGATACGGTTATACCCGGGAACTCTTCACAAAGGTATTTCAACATTCTCCTTCTTTTGGTAATATCTGAACAATTGCTTAATAAGGCCTAACTTTATATGAAGTAGCATTTTCCAATATATCTTGAGGGGACGGAATCGGTATACTAGGTCCATGAGGGACAGGGAGTCTAGCAGAGGGATGCTGGGATGAAGTATCTTCTTTTTGTTCTTTAGATTGAAACCTTTCACTTGAATATACAAAACTGCAATCATCAATATGATTTTTAGACTCTGTCAAAACCATTGGTATATCAACGGTACAAACTTTGTGGGGGACTCAAAGCTTTTCTAGATTCCCAATTCCATGCGAAAATAAGCAAAGTGCACTTTTCCTACAAAATCTGAAATGTTTCTTTGGCGTTTTTTTTACTGTATAGTCACCACAAACGAAGCTGAAACAATATGGTGAATAAACACATCTTTTTTACTTTCTCGTATACGAAGTATACAAAGAGAAAGTATTGTAATCGTCAAAAAATTCTAACTCGAGATTTCGACGAATCTCTACGTTTTAGACCTCCCTGAGTCCGAAAAACACAATTTTGAAATTATGTCTGTATGTCTGTCTCTGTGTGTGTGTCTGTCTGTGAACACGGTAACTCGAAAACTATTGGAGCTAGGGGGATGAAATTTGGTATGTGGTCTTTAAACACAATTTGTAGATTTCTGTCAAATTTTGGACAAAATCCGTCAACGGGAAGTCTGTCTATTTGTATGTCCGCGGTCATGTGAACGCTATAACTCAAAAACTTGAATAGCTAAATGGATAAAATTTGGTACACAGTTTTATCGTCATGAATGTAGATCCGTATAAAAGTTTGGGCCAAATCCGTCAAAAAGAGGCGTTCAAATTGCATATTCAATTTTCTTTAATCCGATTCTCATGCGCATGCGTATTGGTAGCAATCTGTTATTGTTGTAAATTTTATTTACAACAATAAATAATGTTTTCAAGCATCAATTGTTAACAATTTTTTTATTGTTGTAAATCAAACCGATCTCATTATTTCAGCAAATCTTTTATTCACGCGCTTTTGCAATTGTTACGGTTGTGGTAGTATAAATTGTTTTCTTGGGAATTCAATTCCAAAGCAGAATTTTCGCTTTAGTATTCATTGCATTGCCTATTTTATCGCGCCTGCTTCAAAGTAATATTTTTTTGAAACGTGGCAACAGATATTTGATTACAGGTTTGTTTGTTTTTTTGTTTTACTTTCTCGTATACGAAGTATACAAAGAGAAAGTATTGTAATCGTCAAAAAAATTCGAACTCGAGATTTTGACGAATCTCCACTTAGAAAGTATACGAGAAAGTTTAGGGGAGACCACTCCCGCTGGTTTGAAGTCATTTCTCACAACCCCAACTCAAACTAGAAGTAAAAAGCATTTCTGCTTTAAGCTCACAATTACATACGAGTGTACCATTTCTCACAATCGCAACACAAACTAGAAGTAAAAAGCACTTCTGCTTTAATCTCAGAATTGCATACGAGTGTACAGAACTGAACTAGCAAAGATATTGAGGGAGGAGTAGTAAAAATGGCAGAAAGGAGAATGATAGAGGGAAAGAGGAGGACAAACATGAACCAACAGTCTAGAAATCTGGTGTTACCTTGTTTCAGTAGCTACGACTGCGTGGAAAAAGTAGGGGACAAAAAATTTAGAGACACCTAAAAGAACACTGCAGTCTAGGGGGTAGACAGCAAAATTTCAAAATTTAGTTGCAAAATTGGCTAGTTTTCTTGAACACTATGGATTTTTTGTATTTACTAGTTTCAAAATAAGTAGTATTTAAAAATAGTAGGTAAAATGAAATAAAATTAAATTTTTCCCACAAAAGGGGGAGGGGAGACTGCCACCCACTCCCCCAAGTCGGAGCCACTGACTTGTTTGTCGTGTTTAACAGACCTGTTGTGTTTATCAGACAGTTTTCGAGTTTAGAAGAAAATCTTAATTAATTCTTCTTCTTCTCGTTTCAATTCAGTCAAAATTCAGTTTATTCTTTCTCGTATCGATTTATATAGAACCACTAATTATTTAGAATCTATAAATATATTTTAAAAGTTCATGCAAATAATATTAAGTTTTTCTTAAGTATTTAAAAATCGTACACATTAAACCTCTGATTTCTGATAAAACTGTACGTGATGGAATTTTTTAATTATTTTTCCACTAATTAGCATCCAAAAAACACTAATTATTTTTAAAACAATATTTTTCATAGCAGACCTCTGTTGTTTATTTGAAAAAATTAAAGAACCATTTATTTGAATCATTTGTATTTACAACACATTTGTACAGTGATTTAATAAATGTTAGCTTGCTAGACTGAATTAATGCCATAACTCTATAATTTTTGCAAAATTACCTTTTTCTCAACAAATTTATTTAAATTTTTTTTATCTCTAAGTAAAGGATAAACTTATACTAAGTATATTTATTAGATTGAACGGACTGACAAGTGACATAAAAATAATACATTTACTTTTCAGCAGAACTTAATGACAGTTTTATTTTGCAAGTTAAAGTATCTCAAAATTATTATGATAATTTTTTTTTATTTCGGATGATTATCTTTAGAATAACTGTACATATTTTTTGTAAAATTAGGTTTGCACTTAAATTGATATAATACAAAAAGAAAGCCATAAAATAGATCTGGTACAGACTCATGTTCATATATAAAATTCATTAAAGCAGGAATGTCTAAAACAGAAGCTACAATATTGAAAAAAACATGGGTTAATAGGAAGTATAGCCTTCTTTTACATTTATAACGTAAGGTGGGCCAAAAAAAAAGTCAAAAATTTTTTTCATGTTACTATACGATGGAACAGTTGCGAATTGGTGAGAAATAAAGCGAGTAAAAAATTTCTTTATCTTTCGTTCCCGCATAGGCCTTAAAAATCTAAAAAGGGTGACAAAAATCGACTATTTTTCAATATTTTTTTAAATTTTAAAATTTCTTTCTATCTGTTTATTATAGCACTAGGCTGTAAAGTACTCGTCTCCTTAAGAGTAATAAAATTTATTTGATTAAAGTCGATCTATAAATTTCGGTGGCACATTCCCTCCAAATTTCACAAAAATATGTGAAATTACTTTATTATGCAATATTTAGTTCCTAATCCTCAACATAATATTCATATATCACCTTGTAGATGAAATGTAACAGGTCGATGTATATACAACATCCGGACCCTATACTACGCCTTCCGTTTATTCCTTTGCCCTATCTGCCGTTGGCTGCATCCCTCAGTTTTAGGTACGTAAAGTTATTTCTAATATTTGGCATTTCATTCGAATTCTTGGTCTATCATAATGACCGGGGTGAAGGCAGTGTTTTTAGCTTTATGCTAGCACTGTTCGCAGAAAGCATTATGATTTCTCTAATTTTTTAGCGGTTCGTATAGATTTCACTTATTTACCCCTGATGAGCATCTATACGCTTTTACCAATAAACTACAGTCTTTCCATTTAAATTCAATATTGATTGATTTTCATGACATTGATATATATATATATATAGTTAAATATTTCAATTAATCAAAACGTGTTATATTTTCAATATATATAGATATATAAAGGCTATTTAGCTTTAAAAATATCAACTTCATTAATTTTCTTTGTTTATTGTAACATATTTCAAAACTAAGCTCGAAAATTGCAATATTTCTTAAGAACGAATAGCCAGAATGCAGAAAGTAACAAAAAAACATTAACAGACCTTTAAAGAAACACTTCAACTATTAAAACATCTTTACGTCTCTGAAATTTCTTGTATGGCATTTTACTCTTTTTTCTCACCAGATGACACTTGGAAATCTGATTTAAGAAAAATTTGTACATTACTGGAATTATAGTAGTTTCTAGGCTTTCACAAACTTTTCGCGATGCTTCTGATCAGCGCTGCCCTTTGGATTCTGAGGTCCTGGGCACAGACATGGAGTGGAACCCTCGTAAATAAAGTTTTCTGTGGTTTGGTGAACGCAATTCCTGAAAGAAAAATCATGGTCAATATATGAATTAATCTTCTAGTTATAACAATTTTTTTTATTAAACTTACTCTAAGCAAACATAAACTTTTGTTAAAATATAAAAATGAATGAGCTCAACTTTATTCATAGTCAGAATATTTCAAATGATTAAATATGCTTTGCATGATTTTCAATGTTGATATCTGCTGTTATAATGAATTAGCATTTATTTTTAACTACCTGTTACCCGGGATTTCGTGTGCGAAGAATTTTAATTATTATATTTGTTTATTCACAAATGTAAGTGCTTTGTTGCATGTTGAAAGTGAAAATTAAAAGTTCTGATGGTTGATAATATTTGGACTACTTACAAGAGTGTATTTATTTGCTGATATGGTTAGGTAATTTGTTTATCTATGCTAACACTCTTTTATGTACTACGTTTTTTGTTTTACTTATTTTGCTAGGATGTAGAGGTTTTGTGGACTGGACACATCTGAACACGCTACATATAGTTGCCTATGTGAAAAACATGATTTTTCCAAATGTACGCCTGTCACTTTGAGTGTCTGGTCATGAGCTTTGTCAATTGCCATCCACATAATTTATTCAGGGGTGAACATAGGAGAAGAACCGGGCATTATTACTTCTCTGTCCGCACCTAATCACTTTATTTGGAAACACAAAATGTATTCCCGAATCCTATTTAGAAATCGCCGTGATTCTTCCGAGTCGTACACAAGTAGACTTTTCAGCGGTTCGTCTGGCTCGCCAAGTAATGGGAGCGAGATTTTCCCCACCAGAACAGCACGTGCAAGCATCTTCCTCTTTCTACTTAAAAGCTTTACAACGCACTCACTTTTTAATCTATTTTCCCTATCACTACTAATCGTTGATTAGCACATTCAATTAATGGGTCATAATTGATTGAGGCATCATTAAAGGCTGCACATGCTACGTGTAAACGCACATCTTTGTTCCGATTGTCATTTAGTATTCACATCATGCCGCCTTTGTGACTCTTCAGGTGTCTCTGTAGCTCTAACTGAAGCCCGACGAGCTTAAGACTGTCCCGGCGTCTCTGCAGATCTAAAGGCACCTTGCCTTTCAGCTTGATCACAATTTCTTGCCTCAGCGTGGACATCAGACTCTAGCTTTCTGGTAACTTTCATAGCTCGAGCTACGCGCTAGATTTGACTTGCGCTTGCGACGCATTTTAGAATAAAATCTGATTCGAAAAGATACAAACATAAATTACTAAAATAAAGTAGACTGTGTTGGCTTCTCGATTGACATTCATAAGACTTCTTCAAAGACTAAGCAAATATTTATTACAACATTAAAACACAACTATTACACTTCGTATCTGCGTACATCGTAACTTCGTTCAACCGTACTCGTACTCGTACTAGTACTCGTCTTGTCTCTTCTCTTTTAAATCAAATTCAAAGTAGCCCAACATCTGACTGTTGCCACGCGTCTGATATCATACACTGTTATAACAATAAATAAGTTGAAGCCTTGCTTTTGTCAGGCATAAATATTAAATATGCTTACATTCGACCATCCTGACTTTTCAATTGACCTCAATTGAACCAAATTTCAGCTTACATTCAATAATATCAATACAAAAGAAAATACTTTCATAAAAGATAAAATGAAGTGAAATATAAAATTTTAAAAGGTTCTATCTGTCCGGCATAAAATCTCCATAACGCACTGGTTTGCGCACAGTTCGTTTGGGTCTTTGCATTTCAGGTTCATCATCGGAATTTTCACTAGAGTCATCATCGTGTTCATTACATCTTCTCCAGGCCTTTAACTGACTGGAATGAGTATAGTAGCATAAGGACGGCTATTACTAGGTTCTAGTTGTGAGATTCTGTATGTGTCACTAGGGAGAATTTCTGTGACAACCATGGGACCTCGGTAATGTGGTTGCATCTTTGTTGACTCACCTGTCGTGTTAAGATTTCTTCTAACTGCCACGATATCTCCTTTACCTGACTTCTTTTTGTCGTAATATGCATTCGTTTTCACTAAAGAATCGTTGATGCTTTTCAGGTTCTCAACATGCTTATTCTTTTCTTGGATTTGAAGAAGCAACGAGTGTCGCTCTTTCTTAAAGTCCTTAATATCTCCTTATAGAAGTCGTAGTTCATTCTTTACCATTTTAAGATCATTCGCCAAATTGCCTATCATCTTTTGCTGGGAAGAATCTTTAATCTGCAAACTTTCTTTCTCTAACTGAGATGTTTCAAGACGTTTAAGACAGACTCGATTTACTTTTTCATCAATCGGAAAGTTTCTGAATAGTTCATCTTCCCGGTATCCAATGTGAACTCTTTTTCCCATTTTTGTATGAGCAATATGAGGAAGATCAAACCATGTCTGTCCGATGATAAGATCAAATGATTGCGCATCGTCAGGAACAACGTATGTGCTTATGTTTTTTGCCTTTACATTATCAACTTCAATATCGGCTTTAATTCTTCCAATAGACGTTAATTCAGGCATCTTTTGATTCCCAAAACCGTATATTTTATTGACAGCACGTCCAAGTTTTAGTTTAAGTTTCTGAGCAATTGAAATCTTTAAGAGACAACACGAACTTCCTGTATCAATTACAGCTTGCACGTTATCACAATTATTAATTTTCGCTTTCTTCAAAAATGAATTACTCTCTTCTGAATTCTCGCCAACTTGTCTAACAGATAAGCTTTCATCACTTGAATGATTCGTTTCCTTGGCGACACAGTTTATAGCTTTATGGCCTGTTTCATTACATTCTCGGAATGTCAAAACTGATTTTGGCAGCGAACAGTTCCTTGCAGTGTGCCCAAAATTAGAAGAGTTGAAGCATTTTGGTTCACCCCTCTCATTATGTGTAATACCGCACAGCTTTTTATTTTCGTTGGTTGTAATAGCGGGATCATCTTTAAAGGAGTTCCATTTGTCATAATGCCCTTCCTTACGCGGTTGTTTACTCCTGAAAGCTAACCTCAAGGTATCATAGTCGTCCAGTTTTTCAACTAAATCATCTGGCGAATTCAGCTTAGACCAGTCATCTATAAAATGACCTTTTACTTCTTGAGACACTTTACGCTTAATCTAATCCGTTATGATAAGGTCGCTCAACTTTTCAAAACTATCTGCTTTAACTGCATTCACCCATTCATTAAAAAAACTTCTTAATTCATAGGCATAGTTTTTCCAGGTGCTTCCTAAATTCTTATTATGCATAAAAAACGTTTGGCGAAATTTTTCTGGCGTTATTTTTGCAGCTCATTATTATTTTTTGCAGCTCAAATTCCATTTCATCCTTTCGCTTACATTCATAGTATTCTTCCTTTCTTTGTTCAATTTCTTCTTGGCGTCTTTGTTCAGCAATTTCTTCTTGCCGTTTCTGTTCAGCAATTTCTTCTTTTCTAATTTCATTTTCTTCTCTTTCCTTTCTTTAATTGATTATCGTATTCAATCATTCCTTGGCGCTTTCTTCATCTTACTCTTTTTTCGCCAAAATCATCTTTTTCAAATCTTTCAATTTATGACTATCATTGACCGTTTCTCCAAGCTCCTCAACCAATATCTTTAAGTCGCACTTCCTTGCTCCAGCGAAGATTTCATTCAGCGGCATTTTCGCATTTTACTACACTATTTACAAATAACGACAAAAAAACAATTTCGTAACGTACTTTGAGATTCAAACTCCTTCCGGCTTACTTAACTGTCGATGAGATTTTCAGTCACAGGTTTCTAATTTATCCCACTTCTAATTTCTGTTGGCTTTTTGATCTAAATTCATCAGACTTTTTCAAAGACTAAACAAACATTTATTAGAACATTAAAACACAACTATTACGCTTCGTATCTGCGTACATCGTAACTTCGTTCAACAGTACTCGTACTCGTGTCGTCTCTTCTCTTTTAAATCAAATTCAAAGTAGCTCAACATCTGACTGTTGCCACGCATCTGATATCATACACTGTTATAACAAAAAATAAGTTGAAGCCATGCTTTTGTCAGGCATAAATATTAAATATGCTTACAACTGAGAATTCAGAAAATAAATATGAAACGTTCAACTTCGAGTTGATTTATTTCAGGAAAACCGGCAACCATTAATTAATTATTTATTTCTTTTCCCAGCAGGATCACAATATCGCGGTTTTCTTTATGTTCAAGTGATGGTTAGTTTTTAAATAAATTATTACAGGTGATTGGGCTTTTCCTTAAGATCACGTAACAGTTGATTTTAAAAATAAGTTATTTCACATTTTTTCCTTTTCTTACGGATCAAGTGACGTTTGATTTTAAAAATAAGTCATTTCAAATATTTACGCTTTTCTTAAGTGACGGTTGATTTAAAAAAAAGAAATTAATGATCTTCATCACGGACTGCTGAGTCAATGTGTATTTGTCTGTTAATTATTTAATTGCAGTCTATAGTCAAAAATATTGAATTTAAGATGATGTCACATATTCTCTGTCCATTCCTAGGTTTTAAGCTACTACCCTGCCAATTTTCATCCAAATCGGTTTGGTAGTTTCGCCATGAAAGCGTAACAAACAGACACATTTTCGCATTTATTATATTATTATTAAGGACTAAAGATTCAGGCAACTACAATTTATTATTATTTCTTCTATGTCTAAAGTTTTGCGCGTGCGTGCGCGCGTGTATGTGGAGGGGGGATATTGGAAATAAATTTGGCTAGATTTGACAATTTTATAATAGTTTCTGATCTACACATAAAGTGGCTGTATGTGGGACCCGCTAGCCCTCGGGCATACGCCCGGTTGACCGACCTTAGAAACACTCTTCTTCTGATGCGAGTTTGACACATCAATCAATTGCCTTTGTGTAACATGGAATGTTTCATTCAGGTACTGCATCAAACCGAATAAGGAAACTGATTTCATCATCACTAATGTCTTGTAACAGTGGGCAAGGAGTTAAACTTAAGCCTTCGTTTGAATAATTTCCACATACTCCTTAGCTTAAAAATTGAGTTTGAGTTTCCTGAAACTTCTGACTATTTTTCTCTTTGCAACTGACTTCCTAGTTTTTAAAATTTGTCTAATGCCCAGTTTTCTGTCACCCAGAGTCATGATCAACATCATATTTTCTGCATCGGCCCCCCCCCCCCCCTCCCAAAAAAACATTCGTTTACAGGTCCAATAGATTTAAGTAGGTTTTCAGTTAAGTCAGTTTAAGAAAGTTTTCAGTTTTTTTTGTTTCAATTACTTTAAACACGTGCTTTGGGCTCTGTGAACTATTTCCTGGTTTTAATATTTAATAACTACTATGTAATAGACTTCTTCAAAAAAGTCGTTCTTTTCACTTAAACACCATCTAAAAACTTTATTAGTTTTTACCACTTTTTTACACCACAGTTTAGTGTTAACCACTTGGAATGCGTCAATTGGTCAGAATCGGGGATAGGCAGTTCTTAACTATATTTTACCGATTTTTTGACACCTGCAATATTTGGGAGATAGTACTAATCCTTAATAAGTGCTTTTTCGTCAACAACGGGGTTAGGCCCGTAATGTCCGTGTTTTCTCATAAATCAGACTTCCAAGTATTATCTTGCCAGAAGAAAGAGTAAATGCCGTGAAAGAAATTTAAGAGACATAAAGATGCTGTAATGGATGAAGTCTCTCTTAAAGGTCTATTAATTTTTGACACTTTCTGCATTCTTACCGTTAGTTGCTAAGTAACAAATAATATTGCAAATTTTTGTTCTTAGTTTTGCAATATGGTACAATAAACAAAGAAAATAAATGAAGCTGATATACTTTTTAGACTAAATAAACTTTTGTTATGTATATACTTCGCCCTGTCGCAATTCATCGACAATATGAAGTATGCAGATTTTCTTGAGGATTAGGAATTAAAAATTGCATATTGAAGTAATTTCACATATTTTTGTCAACTTTAGAGTAAGTGCTACCGGGAGTTATAGACCGATTTGATAAAATAAATTTTATTGCTCTTAAGAAGATGAGAACTTAACAGTTAGTGCTATAATAAACAGATAAAGAAAAATTTTAAAATTTAAAAAAATTATTGAAAAACAGTCGATTTTTGCCAATTTTTACGATTTGTAAGACCCATGCGGGAGCGGAAGATATCAATCAATTTCCTTACTTTTTTTCCTCGTTCTATTTCTCACCAATTCGCAACTTTTCCCTGTTATAGAGACATGAAAAAAGTTGCCTTTTTAGAGCCCACCGTTTTATACAGGTATCACAAAATTAATGCGTGACATATGTATGATTAAGAGATTTATGCATCCCTGTGGCAATTGGCAATAAATCTCACTCTTCCGTTTACTCAGTTTTCCAGTCCCAGACGGTTCCTGGAGGTAGACCAGTTTCCAATTTCCCCGCAAGAAGCGTTATGGATATGCTGTGTAGGTTTAGATCTTCAAATCTGATTTGAGGATCCATCCGGCAAAGATCCTGATTTTCTAGAAATTTTTCGACCAGGTGAGCTGTAGGTGGAAGAGTATTATCGTCCATGAAAATGAATTCAGGGCCAAATACACACATAAAAAGACAAATAGAGTTTCAAGATATCATTTCTCTACCTCACATCAGTCACAAAACTTCTGGTCTGGGTGTCCATTGAAACCTCCACTGCCGTAGTGCTTTTTTTCTCGTATAGATTAGCCAGCCAGATATCCATACCCAAATCCTATACAGATATCTGTGACACTCTTGGAAGGGCAAATGCAATTTGCCTTCCCCCTTCCGAGAACCATCCTGTACCTGAAAACAGCATTGCAGCAGGAGTGAGCCTAAATACCAGCGGGATCTATGAAATACCTTATTTCTGGTTTCAATTCATTTTATGAGAGCTGCATAACTGCAATAAGGAACCATATGCCCTATTAACTCATTTGTTTGTTCGATATTGTAACCTCTGTGTTAGAATTTCCGGTACTGATGAGCCTTACGCATTGATCGAAAGTGAAAATTCTCTGAATTCTACATCTGCGTATGCACAATTTACTTGCATTTGTCAGATTAGTTTAAATAGAGTTTTTTTGCTTAGCATAAATCTTTCTTAAGGCAGTGATTTTTGAATGGAGTTATTCCTCATTATGTGAAAACCCTCGGGTATTAAACGGTATTTTTTATTTTCTCCAATATTCTGTTCAGAAATATAAGCAACTATACCGTGACACCTGTTAAGGGTTCTAAAATAATGAATTCTTATAATATCAATATAACCAATGTACATTTATTCCAATCAATGATTCGGCAAAATACACTCAACTAAATGCAATGTGAAAAAATCATGTCCCTGGAAATTTCGTATGTTAAAATGTACTAATTCGTTCAGTTTAGCAAGTTAACATATTTAATAATTATACAAAACATTTTGACATAGATGTGATAAATCTTTCTTCCTGCCGTCTTGTTCAGAGTGTTAATTCAGTTTGCTTTGATTTTCTTAATTGTTTGATTTTGTGACAATCTAAGAGTGTTCGCCTAATTGGAACTTCATTGAGCTAAACTTTAGAATGTTTAATCAGAAAATTAGATTAGGAATTTCATTCAATCTAGACGGGAATTCGCCCGTTACAACTTCTTGTACTGATTAGAATTACGCATAACAACTCATATATATACTATAACTGGTGTATGGTTGTATTTTGTCAGAATATCAACCTATATATGTATATAGGTTGATGTTCTAACATTGAATTTGAATTTAATTAAACACTGCAAGTCGAAGCTTTGTGGAAAATGCATAAAACGATTTAAAATATTTATAATATTTTCATTCAGTCGGAAACGCAAGACTTAAAATAAAATAATATTTTTACATATGAAAACAATTTTTTCGATCTTGAAATAAAAATAGTAGATAATAAATTAAGCACTAAGATTTTTGATAAAAGAAACACTTTTCAATTCAATATAAACAGATTACCATATTGGAATACTAACATAGGTCGTTTAATATATAAAAATATTGTATTAAATTATGTTCACAGAAGCAATATTATAGTCACAGACAGAAACAGTCAGAAGTCCCATATTAGTGCATTTCTTGAAAATGCTTTGAGATATGGGTATGCTAAAAATTTCATGTATGCTTATATTAATAAGAAATATTTAACACCAATAAATTAACATGTTTCCTTCTATTTATTCTCCCATTAAATTTCTTCTTAAATTATAATTTTTATGATCTTATATGATATATTTAGCAATAGGATTTTAATATATTATTTCATAGGTAGATGGCGCCACTATTTTTAAGATTTTGATTGTATCATGTAATAAATAATTACTATTTATCTATAGACATGTCTAATAAATAATATTCTAACAGGTTAAATTTAATTTAAATTTCATATTCCTTATAGTTTTTATATTTGTATTAAAACGCTTAAATATAAAATAACATTTTTCCATTAAATGCGGAACTTATGTTATAGTTAGGTACATAGGTCGGATACATAAAACTATATTTAGCTTTTGAATAGTATGTAGTATAATAGTGTGTTTATATAAATCTTTGTTAATAGTAGGTATAATAGCATATTTTCTTTCTTTTTCTTCTCATCTTGAGATGATTTGGGAATATATCCCCATTTTTCTTTTGTCCAACAATTGGTTTCGCAGAGGGTTGGTGCCACAAAATCTAGATTAATGCGACAAACCAGTCCCAAGGCTGGGTGGCTATTTTGATTGTTGGAATTTGAAATAGGGTTGTCTTTTTCAAGATTTGATAGGTTATTAATGCTAATAGTTTTTAGTCAAATTTTCTTTTTATAATTCGAATGTATGATTATGGATAGGGTAATTTAATTTAATTTTAATATTTATATATATTGTAAATATAATGCATGTTTGTGTAAATTGATAATTTACTATATATAATAATTATAACCAATGTATATGAAATGACAGAACATTATGCTCATTTTAGAAAAAAATTAAAAAGCAATTTATCAACCTAAAGAAAATATTTGAAATAAATTATATAACTAAAACAAGAAAACTTAAATAATAACAAGAGTTTATGGTTTCACTAGAAGCACTTTCTGTCATCAGGAATATATTTTTAGAGTCATTTATTTGACTATGAACGTATTATTATGCTTATAATATAATTTCATATTAAAACATGAATGTTGATGCTGATTATTGAACTTCAATACTTTCGGATATAAACTTGCGATGAAAATAGCCTGAACAATAATTGATCTACATCTCTAAACTGTTTTTCGTTTTGGAGAGTTTTATACTTTCTTAAGCTTCTGCTTTACTGTACTTATATGATAAAGGCATCTAAAGTTATTAAAGTGTAGTGTCATACCACTCAAAGAAACAATTGTTCTCTTTTATTGTTGAAAACTAAGCAAGAGAAAATTCGTGATTTTCTTCTTATCCATGTACTGAATCGTATACATCTATACATTTCACTGCAATAGAAATATGACTTTTCCTATTTCATGATTTTAAAAAAATTTCAATGCTGCTTTTCGGGCAACATTATTTGGTGAAAATGAATAATTTTGTTATTTTAGGTGAAATTTTGCTTTTATTGTGACATTTTTCTCGCTATGTGCCAGAAAATTATATTCGTGAGATAATAATTCCTTTTTGCACTTACCTTTCCAGTTGTATAGATTATATTGTCACTTTTAGTTCTGCTTTAAGATTCTGTATGAATTCCCAACCATACGATTGTTGAAAATGTAATTGTTTGAAACACTGGAATAAAATTAAGGTTAATTGCTTCCCAGAATTTATTTATATTTTATCCATCTTCTATGAAAGTTATATTGAATTTCATTACTTATATTTTGTTTTAACTGTATTCTTTCAGCAAGTTTTGCGCAGCATGACAAAGATATATCTTAGATTTTTGCCAAAATATTTCCCTCAAATCACCAGTTTAATTTCTCTTTACATCAAAAGATGTCGATAGAAGTCTCAATTTTAATCAACTTAATTCTCCATCTTCAGAACAAGACGTTGCACTAAAGGAACAGCACCAGGAGCGGCGCCAGTGAGGTGTGTAGGGATGGGCAGGGCCACTCTGTCGGGGCAAATTTTTGTACTCCGTGTTCAGGCAACGGGCATTTAAACTAGTAGATAAATAAAAATCTGGCGAAAATTTGAGAGGGTCATCATTACGCTCTTGCCCTCACACAGAAGGTCGTTCCCCTGTCGGGGTAACCCTGGCCCCCCTCGTCGGGCAGACATTGCCCCCCCCCTCCGTCAGGTGGACTCTAACGCCACTTCTGAACTGCACACAATTTACTAGAGGTTAGTGCTGACGAAATTTCTTGAATTTTTACAATTATTTGTCTAACGTAGATTTTCGAAAAGAAATCAGATTTGATTCTAGCCTCACGTGTTTCAAATTGATAAAATGTGTAGTTTTTATAGTAAAACACACTTA
>BGPR01037926.1:0-14921 GCA_013235015.1 Araneus ventricosus | reverse complement strand
GAACATACAACACACAACAAGGATATTAAAACACTCGTTGAACTTTTCTTTGCAATCTACTGCTGGGAGAAATTTTAATGCTTCTGCTGTATTCAGACTGTGATTATGAACATCATTCAATGTTATGACAGGAAACAATTCTCTCTAAAAATGAAATATAATCCATTAGTTTAAATATTTCCTCAGTATTAAATTTAATATTTTGCTACGGAAAGAAAATTGAAAAATGTTTTCAGTATTTCAATTCATAAAGTAAGTTTTATTTAAATTCTTGAAAATATTGCATTTAATAGCTGATTAAAGTAAATAATAAGCTAAATAGTTCTTTTTACAAAATAAATTAGATCTTAGTTATAGAACAGAATTTTTTTTGTTAATTAAGAAATTATATTGGAAAGAAAGTATTGAATTTGAATCTGGTATTGACTTTTACCTACTTGAATGCAAGGATGCTTCTTTTTAGTTGCAGCTGTTTCACTTTTATATTAATTGTTGCTAAACAATTGGAATTTTTAGTAAAATTTCTGGTGTTTTTCTCAGCTGGAACTTTCATAAAGGAACTATGATGGCAAACAAACTTTTTTTCTCAAGTAGAATAGAGAAAATAAAATTAAAATTATCAAAATCAGAATACTTTTGAGTCCATAAAATAATACTAAATTAATTTTTATAAATAAGTCACAAAATAAATAAAAATAAAGAAACTTCATAAAATATCTATCTGGCTCTAATTTCTATTTTCAGTCATGAAACATTCAAAAGTGCAGTGATGCATTTAAACCAAATCTTTCATGTTTAATTAAATGTGTTAATTTAAAAAAAATTGAGATACAAAAAGAATCATGAGAATACTAAACTACTAAGTTTTGTGATATACGAGAGTCAACAGACGAAGAAAATTCAAAAATTTTCAATTGTTTAGTGAACTAAGTATGAAATTATTGTAACGTGTACAAATTTATTAATGCAATATCAAACAAAAAGATGGCGCCACGATAATTTTTATGCATTACAATTTACTGTTATATAAAATTAATATCCTTTAAATTTTAATATACATCTACAGAGATAAAATATGAAATTTAAAGGCATAGATTAAATCTGATTATAAAGAAATTTTAAGAATAAATCATAAATTAAGCACATAATCAGGTTTCAGTATTAATTATCTGTCTACATATTCGAACAAATCACAGTAAAAAAATCATACTTAAAATATTATACACAATTTAAGGAGAAGTAACAATTATATTAAAAAAAAATACTCTCGAGAAAACGAATCTTTTCCTACGAGGCTTCGAGTTCGGCGCGAAGTAAACATGACGTCATGAAGACGCTAAGGGAAGCAGCCAATCAGCGAGCTCGGTTATTTTCTCTGGCCTGAATTGAAGTAAAGGTCGGTTATATGCTTCCGGAACAAGATGTGTCCTCCGGATAATGAGTCTCCCAGGTATTCTACGCCCATCATCTGTCGGGTAGCGTTAACCGGAGGACACATTTCCTAACCTCTCTAACCTAGTCCGGAACGAGTATGGTTCCTACTAGCTGTTGTAGATGGCGATTGACGGTATTGCCGTCTAGAGGCGCTAACAGGAACTATGCTTTTTCAGTTGTTCGGGCAACGTAGGTTTTACTATATTTTGCAAGTACGCGCCTTTTTGGTGAAATTCTATTCCTTTGCATTCCAAGTATTTAAAAAAAATCTTAGCATGAAATGGCAGGAATTTCAGTGAATCGAAGTTTTATAAATTTCAGAAACTAATCTGATTTATTTCATTAACCATTTTTTATTTAAATTAAAAATTTTCAGCCATTAAAAGAAATAAAAATATTTTATGTATAAAATTTAAATAAATATTTTTTTTATCGTATATCTGATTTAAGATACAGTTTGTCGCAAAAATGATAGGTTACTTCTGACGAGTTTAATGAAAGAAAATACGTGTATAGCTTGTTGATGCTGTGGAATAACTAGTTCAAATGCTTATTTTTGCTCTATATAATTCTACTATTTACAAATGCGAATATAGTGTTGTGGAACTTGTAGGTGCTCTACAGCGCAGCACTAACATACTTTGTAGGGAGTGCTTCAAAGCGTGATTTTAAAAAAAACTTTAATTAGTTATAAATGAAGCGAAATTTTGGCGTTTTTCTGTTATAGTTTCGGAAAATATATAATACAAAAATAATTTTTACAACATTTTAAAATCTCTCTCTCTCTCTCTCTCTATATATATATATATATATATATATATATACTCTACTATCCACTAGCAAATATACTCTCCATTTAAATTTAACATTGATATTTTTCCACAACACTTCTAGAATTGTAAAATTAATTGCGCAGTCGTTGCGCTTGTGTTTCATATTATTTATTCCTCCCCTCACCTTTGTTAATACACATATTTTCTCCTTATTAGAACTCTCGGCATTTTTTCATTGCTCTTTTATATTTGTTCATTTGTTGAATGTTTATTCTGATTGTGCAATTTTTCTTATTTCAGCAAATTTTTAAAAATATTTTAAAATATGGTTTCCCAATAATATTTTCCAACACATATAGAGAAAATCATGCCAATTTCATTCTTTAATCAAAAGTCGCATTCTTTTACTTTCTTAAGAATACAGTGTAAAAATTATCCTTCTTTGTAGATTTTTTCATATTATATATCAATATTATCTTCTTAATGATTCTAACTTTATTATTTTATGTACTACTAATTTTAACAAATTTCTAAAAATTAGTTCTTAATTATAATTTGAGAATTCTTTATATTACTGTAATAAAATGCTGTTCATTTTCATTGCTTTACCGGTTTTTAACTCCTGTGTTTGCTTTTAAACATGATAATGTTTCGAGGCTGGCATACTTTCTGTAAACCGCGAGATGTAGGTCCGATGGGCCTAGATCTACCGAATTCGGAGGTCGTTACTTCTTATGTTCTCACTGATCGAGGGCTTTTCAACATTTTAATCATATTTTTAATTAAATAAAATTATTCGAAATAATAATTTTCCCCTCAAACACAAAAAAATTTTTCACATCCTTTAAAATTCAAAATGCGATTTTCGGTTACACGAATTTTATTGTCATGTGACTTTTTCTTTAATTTTAATAAATTTTTCGAAATTAATTTTAAACACAATATGTAACAATGATTTTTGTCGTTTTAATAAAATTCCAACCAATTTTATTGTTTCAATAAATGGTACTCTCTCGTATTTACTCGTATGTTTTTGCCAATCTTAAAGTTGTGATTTAAAAATTGCTTTCTTTGGACATTAATTTCCAAAGCACAATTTTCATTTTCGATTTTATTAACATTGTACTGAGTTTAGTCTGACATTCTCAGGACCGGTTTAAAAATAGTCAAAGAAGGCCTATGGTGCCCTCGATTTTTTTTGAAGGGAAAGGGGGGCGAGAACTGCATGAATATTTATAATTTTATCTTAAGCTTATAGTTGTGCTTAAGCTTTTGATACGCACTTAAGACGAGTGATATTTTTTGCCCATAGATGATTATTTTATTTCAATACTGAGTAAAGGGTTAATCCAGATTTTTATAGGAGTTTTACCTATGGAAGGTCTTATAAAATCGAAGAATGAAATCAAAAGAACAATGATATTCATGCATCTTTGAAGTTCGATAGTCGTTTTAGAAAGTCGGAGTTTCAATTAAAATTAGAATTGAAAATATGGCTATCGAATTGGGAAAGTGTGATTAGGTTGACATATTTTTCAAGAAAAACTCGATTAGATTGTCCAAGACAAATTGGTAAAGAGGACAAAACGTTTTATGTAACAAAATTTAAAAGAAACAATTTTACCTGACTATAAAGTATTTTTTTAAAGTCAATAATATAAAGAATATTTTTTCCACAGTATCCTTCACGGATTCCAAGATCCGCCGCTGTATATATTTACTAAATTAAATTTAAATACTTAAAATTTAACTAATTACAACTTAATTAAATAATTTGAAACTAATAATTATTTTAAATAAATTATTCTAATTTTTATGATTTCAAAACTCGGAAAGTTTTTTTTCTATAGTAACCCCCCTTAACGGATTCCTAGATCCACCCTTGATTGTAAATACTAAGATATGAAAAGTTAACAAAAAAATCGTATTCACATGCAGATAAACACCAGAAATAGTTATCTCATAAACGACATAAGAAAAAGATATTTACAAATATATAGTCAAGATAAACACATTAAACTTAAAGATTTAATTTGTAACAATAAGAGTAGTGTAACGCCGACATACAGGCGTACATCAACTCAACACGTCTCTCTGTCAAAAACCACCTATCGGACAATGTTATAAACTGACAGAGACTTGTTGGATCTTGCCCCGTAAGGTTGACTCTGTTTTATGTCAATTGCCCCAGTTAATCATTTTCTTTCTTAAATTACCTAATCATTTTTTATGTTAATTGTTTTGTGTGTTTTTTGTAATTGTGTGTGTCTGTGACTATGTCTTAAGTAAGTAAATAATTATAAATGTGATTGTCTCACTTTTATTCCTTTAAAGAAGACACACTAGGTTACACAGAAAATAATGGCGCCCAATGCAGTCCCGATTCCCCGCTAATTAAGTTTTAAAAGTTAACTTAATTAACAACGATTCTCTCATCTCTCCAAACGGTGTTTCAAGCATCTTCAGTAATGATTTGCCAATCCTGATTGACCGGAGAGATTCTGTAGTCGAAAAGCTTCATCAAGCAAGGTAAAAGCTAAGTACATTGTATTTTGTATTATTTTTTCAACTAATATCTAACGATAATCTTAATATATTTGATAAAGATTTGAATATTGAATCATTTTTGCCATCCAGGCATATTTTGGAAATGAAAGACACCATGTGTTTATTCTAAAGTATAATTACTTAGCTGATTCATAAGGTAAAGAAAAATGAAAGAAATGTCTTTTACTTTTATTGAGTAATCTTAAAAATGATCTGTGTTCGCTTAGAATTTATTTTGATTTCAGAATACCGATATAAAAAATCATTTATTCTGAGTGTTTATTTTATACTGAAATGCATTTATTCATTTCTTTCTGTGCACTTTGATTTTCATATTGTTGCAAAATGTCTTACTGTGGGTGTATGGTGTAAACAGTCCAACACGCAGGATAATGGAGAATGAAGGTTTATTTACAAATATGCAGGAAAACACGTAGCACAGACACAGGAAACAATAGTCATTGCACAGATTACCAATGTAAATAGACAACAATTCACAGGTAATGACAGTTCAGCACACTGATATTTAACAACACAAACAGTCAGCAAATAACTAGTAACGAGAACAACAGCTCAGCTCACCAGCTGACTAGCTCACACAGCGGATAGAAATTCAAAGACGTTCATGCTTCAAAGCGAGCAACCAGTCGATCAAGACGCTCCTCTGATCTAGGCGCCGTCCTGAAATATTCTCTCCGACAGGCCGTGACGTCACATGGTGTTTTCTCGTGTATTCCCTTTCCTAGTAGAAATATCGAGAAAAGGGTTGCATTTTCGGGAATCATCTATTTGTCGCCAAGGTCACCAAATTTGTCGCCAAAGTCAGGGGTGCCATAACTGTCGCTTAGGTCACTCCATGCTTAACCTTGTAAAACTCTCTTCCCAACCATAAGACTCGCATTGCTGGGAAGCGACTTTCCATGTTTGTAACAATATATACATATAAATATATTTTTACTTGTAATTCAGTTTTGGAAAAATCAGAAGCAAAAATAATTTGAACAAATCATACTATTCTTAATGTCTGTAATTTAGAATATCCGACTTGAAAACTGTTCGGAATAGAAACACTACCATATATAGATGTTTAAACAAATATATTTCCATTTTTAAAATCATTTATTTTTGTGAACTTTTATACCGGATAAAAAGTTTACTTTAATTTTATCTAGCTTGTAAATTTGTTTTATAATGAGCTATGACAACAGAAAGTTGAAATTTTTCTTTCTTTATAATATTCAATTCAGTTATTGGTATCGTTTTGGAATACATTTTCTTTCTTGGCTCACTGCCAAGCATCAAATTCTGCTTAAGCGATATTATTTCATTTCTGCGCATCGGGTGTTTGCCTTCAACTTAAATCTTTTATTTTATTTGTTTCCGGTTAATCATAGCCATAAAGAAAGAAAGAATAAATCCTTTTGAAAAGAGTGACTAACATCGAATTTTTATCATTGTTTTCACATGTATGAGTAATATTTTTTTTCAGATTTCTAACAGCATGAAAAGAAGAATTTTTTAAAATAAAATATTGAAACTTTTGTAATTTAATTGCATAAAAATAGTATTCTAATGTATGTTTCTATCCTGCATTTGACTATGAATTTAAGTTCACCATTGTCGCCTTGATATATAACAAAAATATTTTATATTTTATAAGCTTAAACTGAGGTTTTTTTCTTTATATGAAAATAAAACTAAAGTTAATTGTGTTCTAAAATAAAAAGCAAACTGCTCCATACTTTCTCAAAAAAATTGAGAGTGGATTTTTATTTTCTGTTAGTAAATTGAATGTTATAGTCATTTTTTATCTGTATTCAGTAAAATCATTTATCTAATTTTTATGTCTTGCTCAATATTGATACACATATATATATATATATATATTTATATATATACTGCTTTTTATAGTTGTTAGTTTTGTTTCATAATATTAACTGACTATCAGTATAAAATGAAAATTTGGTAAAGAAAAAGTACATTTTATTTCAGGAATGAAAATACTTTGACCAATTTTTTCTGCTTATCAAATACAATATTTTTAAAATTTGAATTTGGATGGTAAAAGAACTCTTAAGAACTCTGTAACAGAATTTTACATTAAAATAATAATTTAAAGACTGTTTTGTGTGATACAAACTTTAATAAATTTACCAGTTCCTGTTTCCATCGAAAAAAGAAAATCATTTGCTCTACTTTTCCCTCCCTCTCTGGTTGAAATTTTGTTACCTGCAACCATGTCTTTCCTTGCCCAAGGTAAGAAAGAAGACCTAAAGGCTTTAGCAGCTGATCTTGGAATTGAAGTCACAAGTGATATGACCATTTTAAATATGAAAGACCTCATAATTAAAAATGCATCACATGATGCTAACTTTTGTAAAAGTCGTTTAACTTTTATCGTTTCCGAAAGGAAAGCAGATGAGACTCTTCAGCGAGATCAACTAGAAAAAGAACGTAATTTCGAACTTGAGAAACTAATGATTCAAGCTAAACAATCGTCTACTATTGTATCCTTAAAGAGTTCTGATGAAATCAATCTTCAAAGAATGTTACCTCAATTTGAAAAGGATGGTGATATGGCCCTATATCTCACACTCTGCTAACGACAGGTGAAAACACTGTCTGAAGTTTCCTTGAGGCCCGTTCTGCTTATTTTCCCCTTAAAATTGAGTATTAATGAAATTGACTCTCAAACACATGAGATGAAAAATATTGTGAATGAAATTTGTCTGTTCTGACACTTCTTCTGTTGCCATTAGATGTACATTTACAAGATGTGTCAGAGCTACTGATAAGCTTGATTTTCTTAACCAAACTACGCATGATTTTGAATTCTAGCAACCACTGAAATAGTGGGAGGATGCGAGATGTAAAGAAGCGATACCTGTGGAGGAGTCAACGGGAATATAGTCTGGAGCACTACGAAGTCTTCCTTCGGTATGATTTACGAGCCAAGATTGTGCGGGCGTTGTTGTGCTTGTGCTCGCTTAGTAGCCATGTTTACATTGTTTTAGTTTGTGCTTTTTTGAATTGTTTCATTAAAATATCGTTTGCAAAGATAGAAGATTTTGTGGCTGCATTATTTGAGAGCAATACATCAGAATCAAGAGAAAATCAGGGACATTTTACAGCTCCTGCTAAATCTTTGTTGATATCTGCATAGTTCTGCAACAATGTTTGTCCGGTATATTGGTAGGCTGGGATGTTAATTATAAAACGTTAATGCTAGATAGGTGCCCTATTGAATAAAATTTAGATTTATATATCAATTATTAAATCAGTACTGGGTGCTGAAATATAAAACACACAAATAATAATACACTTTTTAGCTGCACCTTAATTATGCACCTACCTTTGTGAAAACTGAAAATACTTGGCCGCTAAAGAAATTATCTGAAAACATTTTTATATATTGCGTGGTAACAAAATAGATTCAATATAAACGAGAATTTTGAATTTAAATCTTTTTTTAACAATTTTTAAATTTATAAAATTACTGTCAACAACATTTTAAGTTAAGAAAAACATTTTAAGTTAATGCACAACCCCAAAAGACATTTTGCAATCATAAAATGATAAAACAGATTACATATATATGTATATATATATATTTAGCAAAATCTTAAACAAATTAGAAAAATGTAAAAAATTACCTTTTCACAATGACCATTATGAATCGCATTTGTACTGCATGAGAGTTAAACCAGACTTGCATTCATGTACCTTGGAAGGTACTGAAATTAATTTATATGTTAACATAATGTTCGTTGACAAAAAAGTAAAAATTCTTGAATTAGTTGAAGTAACACACCTCAAGGTATAGCATCATCACTTGCAGTCAATTTATCATGGAAAACCAAGTTTTCCCAGAATTACTGTGGACTTGGTAACTCATTCCTGCACATATACTTTGTAATATATACTTTCACAAGTAGCATCACGCGTTCTTAAACAACGGAAACTGAAAAGATGAAAACCACACAAACAAACTTAGAAGCATAACACGGTGGCAGAACTTTATACACAGGAAAGTAATTGCTGCTTTTCATTTTTCAAAATGGCACAACATACTTCGTCTACTTTGGCAAAACTTTTTCTGTAAAGTACACATACGGAAAGCAAAGTTGCAATAAGTGCAGAAGCAAGATCAGCGTCAGATCAGAAAATCACCGATTTGCTCTATTGAGAAATTAACGGTTTTTCTCTTGCATACTGGCATGGAGACATCATACTAAAAGAACGGAGCATTTCTTTCTTTTTGGAACAACGTAAAAACAACTGCAAAAGGCAAGCAACGAGAGGCCAAACGGCCCTAGGGCCCCCACGCAGGTGCAACCACTTCGAGCAAGTCTGTACCCGTCAAATTTAAAAATCACACAAAGGAAAACGCTTCCAGTCAGACGCCAAAGCCTATTGACACAAAAATTCCTCCGCGAAAAAAGATGGCGATTAAATAGTCCCGTTGAATAAATTTCATTTATAAATTAATAAAGTTGAAACATTAATGGAAAAGACATCAAAAGTAAAGATAATTAATATGTAAGTCGATTACAAAGTAAATAATTAAGAACATTTTAGATTTTCAATAAAACTGCTAAAAATTACCGTTTAAATTTCAAAAGTTGCCAGAGATGCTACACGAGATGAAAGAAACTTTGGTGGCGAAGATTTAAATATTTAAAAATACTGATAAAACAGAAAAATGATGTAGATGCAATTATTGCAATCTAACACGATAGATGCAACAAGTCTCATACCAACTAGTTATTATCAAAAGAAAGCTTAACACCAATCAAAGATCTTTTTTTTGTTATTGTATCAGAGCGTTCAGAACCACATCAACCTCTGCGCTCCAGGTCATGAAGGACATCAATTATAACTAAAACAAGGGAAAAGGAATAATACTCCGGCAAAGTATAATCAGGATCACTTTGTTTATGAAACAATTAATTTATTTTTTGTACATAAAAAAATACATAATATTACCTCCATGCTAGAACTAAATTGAGACGCTTCAAAGAATTCTTGTGTCAATAGACCTTAAAACTAAAGGGAAAAAAATGAAGAAAATCTTTTTAATTTTACTTCATATGGAGAAATTCATTGCTTAAACAGAAATAAGTAATAAAAGGTAGAGTTAACCTCATCACCCGAATCATAAAAATACAAATGGTAGTTATCAAAGAGAATATAAACATCGAAACCCTGATAGCAAATAAAAGAAATTTGGAAATAAGTAGTTAGATTATAGGAGCTCTTTCACGCTAAGCATGATCTAATACCTTCTGCATATATATATATATAACGTATCCGTGGTTGTAGTCGTGGAAAAAAACACAGGCCGAGTAATTAACTAATTTCTTTTTATTATCAATAGGAGAGTGGTGGATATACGGCCATCTCTGTTTAGGTTACAAGCGAAAGTGCACAGAAAAATCCCTGTATTCTCTCGGATAAGGGAATAACATATGGACATTTTATCTAAGTGAAGGGAATATTAGGTATTTTTAGTAAGTTACGTAGGCGTTTCAGGGAAAAAGTCTGGTGCCAAAGATACGCCGTCATGATTTTCTGTTGGCACGTGAAAGCGATTAAATATTCTTTTAGTAATAAACATGCCAAAATGAGAGATTTAATATACCTCCAGCGCGGGAAAAGAACGAAACTGGAGTTTTAGAAAAGTGATTTTGGAATACATTAAGATTTAAAAAATATATAATATTAGAATTTGGAACAAAATTAAGTGAGATTATTGCATATATATATATATATAAAATAAGCAAACAATAAAATAAAGTAAACTTTCTTATTAAATTCGAAAAGATATGAAAAAACGAATTGAAAGTATATCCGAGTAAAGATAAAAATTCGAATAGTAGTAAAGATAAACATGCGCACTTCACTCATTAAAATTTCACCAACACTTGTCTGTACACATTTGCATTTTTGCTTTGAATTATTCATGTATGCAGTTGTGAAATTTGAAGCTTTTAGTGATATTTTTGCTCATGTATGTTGATGAAATTGTGCTTTGTGATTGTGCTATTGGGATGGAGACAAGGGAATGTTCTGATAACTTGAAGGCATAAGGTAGACAGAACAGAAACATCTGGTTGCAAATTTTTGGCATCTTCCAAAGAAAGTGTTATTTTGTGTGTAACTGCTTTTAGTTTTTAACTGTACACTTTATATCCCTCTAAAAACCACATCTTGCATAAGTTTTAAAGATTAAACAATTATGCGCTTTTCTTCATGAGAGAAAACTAGTAATTTTCCTGATCCCTTATGTGCAGGATTTTTTTAACTAGTTACGATATGGAATATTTATGTTTCATTAATTTTCAATTAATAATATATGAATAATTTATTTAAATTATTTATTTAAAAATTAAATTATTTAAAGAAAAAAATAATGTTGTATCTATCCTACACAAGACGCAGAATGCTAAGCCTAACCATATACCCATTTTATAAATATAGGATTTAAAAAGAAGGTTTTTTTTCCTTAGCTGCAAGTTGAAGCAGCAGCAGAAATGTCCAAAAAAAAGATATTATTCCATTAGAATAAGAAGATCCTGGCAGTGAAAGTTATAATGCATAACATATGGCGTAAACTTGTTCATTTCAGTTTAATGTGTTACCACACTCACTTTTAAGAAACTGTGAAAAAATATCAGTTGAGGATTGGAAGTCAGAACACCTAACTATAATATCCCAACTCAAAAAACTACAAATATAATTAAAAATCTGTTTTTTTTTGGTAAGGCATATATTTTGACTACCCAGTTTTCCCTACCTTGACCCAATCTAATAATTGTAAAAATAACTGCAAAAATCTTTGTCATTAACAGTTCTTGGTGACAACTTATAGGCAAAAACTATCAATGTATAGTTGAAAACGTTTTAAAAATTTCAATTGTTTGATACAAGATTTTAAATAAATTGGCACTATCTGATTCAAAATTCCATTTCAATGATACTTTTTCATTCATATTTAGTATTGCATCCATTCAAAAATAACATTTAAAATAATTGATGAAATTAATATAAAATAAGTGAGAATTACGAACTCAGCACGACACTTTTTTTGGTGCAATTAATGGAGATTTCTTTCATTTACTAAGAACTAATTTTATTCATGAATAAAACTTTTTTTAATGTTGTATGGAAGTCTGATTGTGAAATGGTTAGAACAACATTTAAACTGTATTTATACATTGGAACAATCATATTTCATTTTGTCTGTGTTTTAGTTAACTCAAGCACACTTATTGTATTATAGCAATTATTCGAGGTTCATGAAACAAATCACTGTTCCATTGCATGATAAATTGCTAGGAAACTGAAACAGGATATGATATTATATTTTCCATTTATTGAGACAGATAATTTTTACAGGAAAATGTAAAATTTTTCAATAAATATGGATGAACAAGTAATTTGTTTAGAATATTAATTGAAAATTTCCTTATGTTAAATTAGAATAAATAAACTGTGAATACTACATTAAATTCATAAACAATTTTAGTTTGTTTTAACTAAAAATAACACTAAAGCTGAATTTTAAGTTACTGCTGTTATATATAATTTTAAAAGTAGAACTTTGATTTTTTCAACATATTTATTAGCATGATGAAGTTATGATTAATATAAATAAATACATTCTGCATATACGAAACAAAGAATAATTTGTGACATGTAATCGAAAAGAGAAGCAATTTTTCAAAATTCACAATACTTCCTTTCAATTCATTAAATAGCAATATTTTAATTTTGGGTTGTTGGGTTATCGTTTTACTAGAATATATGAAATGAATAGTAAAATAATTGATCACTTAACTTTTAATAATAAATAATATTTTAAATTTCACTGCCTATGAAAGTGTACTGAAATTTCGTTACTTAATCCGCTAATTTGATCAATATTTAATTCAATTTTAATCTAATTTTTTTGGTGAAACTATAATGTTTTTATGTAATGCATTTTTGATAATTTTCATCGTTGTTTTAAGATATCTGGTCATTATATTTCTTTCACCGAAACTTAGATTTCATATTAAAAACAAAGTAAAACATGAATTAAAAAAATCAAATATTTTTTGTCATCAATTTTCAAAAAAAGATTCCACAGTGGTTATTTTATATATTTCAAAATTTTCTCATTTAATGAATTTTAAAACAATTGCTTGTAAAAAATGTAAGCAACATATTAAAATTGTTATTAAATGCAAATTTTAAAATACTAATACATTATATGTGCATTTGCCAATAACAATCATTAAACTATGTTTAGTGTACTAAAATGGATTTTTAATATTCTATACCATTAGTAAACCGAATAAAAGACATTAAAATACTTCCCAAGGAACAAATTGATCACAGCCATATTACAAAGGAATAAAATTAATTCGTTCTGAAAAAAAGCACCGTTTATAACTTTTACTGAAATTTTTAAAATGAAAACCTTCATTTCAAAGTCCTGTACAAACATTCAGGGTTACATTTCACAAATCAATATAAGATAAAATGCATTAAATTTAAATGCGTTTACATAATAAAATCGGATAGTTTATTGTAACTTTATTACAAAGAAAACGCCCTGCAGAAGATCTAGATTTTCCTGCTCAACAAAGCACAACCTTCATTCATATCATTATTTTGCATAACAATAAAAAATAAGAATCGTAAAATTTAATTTTGTGTTTACATGATCAATTTATATTAGGTTATTATGAATATATTAAATAAGAACACGCCTGCATAAGGCCTAGCTTCTTTATGCTATTGATATTCCCGATCCCGAGCGAGAACCGATACTCAAATGCATGCAAGCATTAGAAAAATGCATACCATTCTTGGCGAATAAACAAATCCTCCATCTGTTGGCGAAAACGTTTTTCTCGAAGGCAACCATACAGCAAGCTGTCTTTCTATCAAGCCGGAATAAATCTGTCCTCCGGATTGGTTATTTTCCTCCCATCTACTTCTAATGCTTTTCCCCATTCTACCATTCCGGAACAAGATGTGTCCTCCGCATAATGAGTCTTCCAGGTATCCTACGCCCATCAGTCCCTCTCTCAGAGGAAAGATAACTAGAGAAATCAGCCGAACTAGTTTTTGGGGACAAGATAAAGTCACGTGACGCTTGGCAGAAATCTCCCCTTTCCGTTTGACAGTTTTATTGATTTGTATAGCCGGCATTTAAATCCAATGAAGTTATGATTGTTTAAGTACAGAAATATAATTGTTATGAGTTGCTGTGCCTTTGGGTGCACTGAGAGAGCAGCCAAAGGAGGTCCTGTTACCTTTCACTGGTATGTATAAATTTTTTGTTGCGTTTTTTTTAATATAAAAGAGGTTTATTAAGATGTCGTCATATGTATGATACATTTTATTCATAAAACTAGAAACATTCACCTCTAAACAGCCCGAATATATGCAATAATAAATCTCAGTATCATTGTATATTAATAATTAAACATTTATTGAATAATTATTTCTCCGAGTTTGATTAATTTGCATTTTTACGAAACCTATAGCATTTCTCTATTTGGCGATGTAGATTGTCGCCAAACGAAATGTTTGTTTTTGTTTCATTAAACAGTAACTGTCAATGTAGTTTGATTTATTTTAGATTTTAATTGCATTAGGCATTTTTTTTGTAAAGAGTTGCTTGAACTAAAATTAAATGCAATGTTTTAGCTAATTAAAAAAATATATGTAATGTTGAAATTTTATTTTTAATTTTAAGTTTCTACAGTTTTAGAATAGAAAATTTAATGACATTTGTTTTTTTCCCTTTTAGTCATATATATTTAAAAACAAAGTTAATAATGACATACTCTACTGTAAAGTATAAAACTTATTAAAATCATAAATTTATGTTTAAGAAATAATGATAAATAGCAAATAAATTGCTGGAATAAGTATAATATTTTTTGACATTCTTCAACTTAAAAAATATATGTGTCTGTATCATTCACTTATTTATTTACTAAGCTTTTAAATTTTTCATGTTTCAGGTGGTTATGTATATTTTTACTTGAAGTGTTTCTCTGTTATTAAAATGAAAATAAAATATATACAGTATTTTACTAAATTTATTCCATTTCGTTTTTTCCTTCTTCCTTTTTTTATGCATGCCTGTAACTTATGATTCATTTTTGA
>BGPR01037925.1:0-14921 GCA_013235015.1 Araneus ventricosus | reverse complement strand
TCAAAAATGAATCATAAGTTACAGGCATGCATAAAAAAAGGAAGAAGGAAAAAACGAAATGGAATAAATTTAGTAAAATACTGTATATATTTTATTTTCATTTTAATAACAGAGAAACACTTCAAGTAAAAATATACATAACCACCTGAAACATGAAAAATTTAAAAGCTTAGTAAATAAATAAGTGAATGATACAGACACATATATTTTTTAAGTTGAAGAATGTCAAAAAATATTATACTTATTCCAGCAATTTATTTGCTATTTATCATTATTTCTTAAACATAAATTTATGATTTTAATAAGTTTTATACTTTACAGTAGAGTATGTCATTATTAACTTTGTTTTTAAATATATATGACTAAAAGGGAAAAAAACAAATGTCATTAAATTTTCTATTCTAAAACTGTAGAAACTTAAAATTAAAAATAAAATTTCAACATTACATATATTTTTTTAATTAGCTAAAACATTGCATTTAATTTTAGTTCAAGCAACTCTTTACAAAAAAAATGCCTAATGCAATTAAAATCTAAAATAAATCAAACTACATTGACAGTTACTGTTTAATGAAACAAAAACAAACATTTCGTTTGGCGACAATCTACATCGCCAAATAGAGAAATGCTATAGGTTTCGTAAAAATGCAAATTAATCAAACTCGGAGAAATAATTATTCAATAAATGTTTAATTATTAATATACAATGATACTGAGATTTATTATTGCATATATTCGGGCTGTTTAGAGGTGAATGTTTCTAGTTTTATGAATAAAATGTATCATACATATGACGACATCTTAATAAACCTCTTTTATATTAAAAAAAACGCAACAAAAAATTTATACATACCAGTGAAAGGTAACAGGACCTCCTTTGGCTGCTCTCTCAGTGCACCCAAAGGCACAGCAACTCATAACAATTATATTTCTGTACTTAAACAATCATAACTTCATTGGATTTAAATGCCGGCTATACAAATCAATAAAACTGTCAAACGGAAAGGGGAGATTTCTGCCAAGCGTCACGTGACTTTATCTTGTCCCCAAAAACTAGTTCGGCTGATTTCTCTAGTTATCTTTCCTCTGAGAGAGGGACTGATGGGCGTAGGATACCTGGAAGACTCATTATGCGGAGGACACATCTTGTTCCGGAATGGTAGAATGGGGAAAAGCATTAGAAGTAGATGGGAGGAAAATAACCAATCCGGAGGACAGATTTATTCCGGCTTGATAGAAAGACAGCTTGCTGTATGGTTGCCTTCGAGAAAAACGTTTTCGCCAACAGATGGAGGATTTGTTTATTCGCCAAGAATGGTATGCATTTTTCTAATGCTTGCATGCATTTGAGTATCGGTTCTCGCTCGGGATCGGGAATATCAATAGCATAAAGAAGCTAGGCCTTATGCAGGCGTGTTCTTATTTAATATATTCATAATAACCTAATATAAATTGATCATGTAAACACAAAATTAAATTTTACGATTCTTATTTTTTATTGTTATGCAAAATAATGATATGAATGAAGGTTGTGCTTTGTTGAGCAGGAAAATCTAGATCTTCTGCAGGGCGTTTTCTTTGTAATAAAGTTACAATAAACTATCCGATTTTATTATGTAAACGCATTTAAATTTAATGCATTTTATCTTATATTGATTTGTGAAATGTAACCCTGAATGTTTGTACAGGACTTTGAAATGAAGGTTTTCATTTTAAAAATTTCAGTAAAAGTTATAAACGGTGCTTTTTTTCAGAACGAATTAATTTTATTCCTTTGTAATATGGCTGTGATCAATTTGTTCCTTGGGAAGTATTTTAATGTCTTTTATTCGGTTTACTAATGGTATAGAATATTAAAAATCCATTTTAGTACACTAAACATAGTTTAATGATTGTTATTGGCAAATGCACATATAATGTATTAGTATTTTAAAATTTGCATTTAATAACAATTTTAATATGTTGCTTACATTTTTTACAAGCAATTGTTTTAAAATTCATTAAATGAGAAAATTTTGAAATATATAAAATAACCACTGTGGAATCTTTTTTTGAAAATTGATGACAAAAAATATTTGATTTTTTTAATTCATGTTTTACTTTGTTTTTAATATGAAATCTAAGTTTCGGTGAAAGAAATATAATGACCAGATATCTTAAAACAACGATGAAAATTATCAAAAATGCATTACATAAAAACATTATAGTTTCACCAAAAAAATTAGATTAAAATTGAATTAAATATTGATCAAATTAGCGGATTAAGTAACGAAATTTCAGTACACTTTCATAGGCAGTGAAATTTAAAATATTATTTATTATTAAAAGTTAAGTGATCAATTATTTTACTATTCATTTCATATATTCTAGTAAAACGATAACCCAACAACCCAAAATTAAAATATTGCTATTTAATGAATTGAAAGGAAGTATTGTGAATTTTGAAAAATTGCTTCTCTTTTCGATTACATGTCACAAATTATTCTTTGTTTCGTATATGCAGAATGTATTTATTTATATTAATCATAACTTCATCATGCTAATAAATATGTTGAAAAAATCAAAGTTCTACTTTTAAAATTATATATAACAGCAGTAACTTAAAATTCAGCTTTAGTGTTATTTTTAGTTAAAACAAACTAAAATTGTTTATGAATTTAATGTAGTATTCACAGTTTATTTATTCTAATTTAACATAAGGAAATTTTCAATTAATATTCTAAACAAATTACTTGTTCATCCATATTTATTGAAAAATTTTACATTTTCCTGTAAAAATTATCTGTCTCAATAAATGGAAAATATAATATCATATCCTGTTTCAGTTTCCTAGCAATTTATCATGCAATGGAACAGTGATTTGTTTCATGAACCTCGAATAATTGCTATAATACAATAAGTGTGCTTGAGTTAACTAAAACACAGACAAAATGAAATATGATTGTTCCAATGTATAAATACAGTTTAAATGTTGTTCTAACCATTTCACAATCAGACTTCCATACAACATTAAAAAAAGTTTTATTCATGAATAAAATTAGTTCTTAGTAAATGAAAGAAATCTCCATTAATTGCACCAAAAAAAGTGTCGTGCTGAGTTCGTAATTCTCACTTATTTTATATTAATTTCATCAATTATTTTAAATGTTATTTTTGAATGGATGCAATACTAAATATGAATGAAAAAGTATCATTGAAATGGAATTTTGAATCAGATAGTGCCAATTTATTTAAAATCTTGTATCAAACAATTGAAATTTTTAAAACGTTTTCAACTATACATTGATAGTTTTTGCCTATAAGTTGTCACCAAGAACTGTTAATGACAAAGATTTTTGCAGTTATTTTTACAATTATTAGATTGGGTCAAGGTAGGGAAAACTGGGTAGTCAAAATATATGCCTTACCAAAAAAAAACAGATTTTTAATTATATTTGTAGTTTTTTGAGTTGGGATATTATAGTTAGGTGTTCTGACTTCCAATCCTCAACTGATATTTTTTCACAGTTTCTTAAAAGTGAGTGTGGTAACACATTAAACTGAAATGAACAAGTTTACGCCATATGTTATGCATTATAACTTTCACTGCCAGGATCTTCTTATTCTAATGGAATAATATCTTTTTTTTGGACATTTCTGCTGCTGCTTCAACTTGCAGCTAAGGAAAAAAAACCTTCTTTTTAAATCCTATATTTATAAAATGGGTATATGGTTAGGCTTAGCATTCTGCGTCTTGTGTAGGATAGATACAACATTATTTTTTTCTTTAAATAATTTAATTTTTAAATAAATAATTTAAATAAATTATTCATATATTATTAATTGAAAATTAATGAAACATAAATATTCCATATCGTAACTAGTTAAAAAAATCCTGCACATAAGGGATCAGGAAAATTACTAGTTTTCTCTCATGAAGAAAAGCGCATAATTGTTTAATCTTTAAAACTTATGCAAGATGTGGTTTTTAGAGGGATATAAAGTGTACAGTTAAAAACTAAAAGCAGTTACACACAAAATAACACTTTCTTTGGAAGATGCCAAAAATTTGCAACCAGATGTTTCTGTTCTGTCTACCTTATGCCTTCAAGTTATCAGAACATTCCCTTGTCTCCATCCCAATAGCACAATCACAAAGCACAATTTCATCAACATACATGAGCAAAAATATCACTAAAAGCTTCAAATTTCACAACTGCATACATGAATAATTCAAAGCAAAAATGCAAATGTGTACAGACAAGTGTTGGTGAAATTTTAATGAGTGAAGTGCGCATGTTTATCTTTACTACTATTCGAATTTTTATCTTTACTCGGATATACTTTCAATTCGTTTTTTCATATCTTTTCGAATTTAATAAGAAAGTTTACTTTATTTTATTGTTTGCTTATTTTATATATATATATATATGCAATAATCTCACTTAATTTTGTTCCAAATTCTAATATTATATATTTTTTAAATCTTAATGTATTCCAAAATCACTTTTCTAAAACTCCAGTTTCGTTCTTTTCCCGCGCTGGAGGTATATTAAATCTCTCATTTTGGCATGTTTATTACTAAAAGAATATTTAATCGCTTTCACGTGCCAACAGAAAATCATGACGGCGTATCTTTGGCACCAGACTTTTTCCCTGAAACGCCTACGTAACTTACTAAAAATACCTAATATTCCCTTCACTTAGATAAAATGTCCATATGTTATTCCCTTATCCGAGAGAATACAGGGATTTTTCTGTGCACTTTCGCTTGTAACCTAAACAGAGATGGCCGTATATCCACCACTCTCCTATTGATAATAAAAAGAAATTAGTTAATTACTCGGCCTGTGTTTTTTTCCACGACTACAACCACGGATACGTTATATATATATATATGCAGAAGGTATTAGATCATGCTTAGCGTGAAAGAGCTCCTATAATCTAACTACTTATTTCCAAATTTCTTTTATTTGCTATCAGGGTTTCGATGTTTATATTCTCTTTGATAACTACCATTTGTATTTTTATGATTCGGGTGATGAGGTTAACTCTACCTTTTATTACTTATTTCTGTTTAAGCAATGAATTTCTCCATATGAAGTAAAATTAAAAAGATTTTCTTCATTTTTTTCCCTTTAGTTTTAAGGTCTATTGACACAAGAATTCTTTGAAGCGTCTCAATTTAGTTCTAGCATGGAGGTAATATTATGTATTTTTTTATGTACAAAAAATAAATTAATTGTTTCATAAACAAAGTGATCCTGATTATACTTTGCCGGAGTATTATTCCTTTTCCCTTGTTTTAGTTATAATTGATGTCCTTCATGACCTGGAGCGCAGAGGTTGATGTGGTTCTGAACGCTCTGATACAATAACAAAAAAAAGATCTTTGATTGGTGTTAAGCTTTCTTTTGATAATAACTAGTTGGTATGAGACTTGTTGCATCTATCGTGTTAGATTGCAATAATTGCATCTACATCATTTTTCTGTTTTATCAGTATTTTTAAATATTTAAATCTTCGCCACCAAAGTTTCTTTCATCTCGTGTAGCATCTCTGGCAACTTTTGAAATTTAAACGGTAATTTTTAGCAGTTTTATTGAAAATCTAAAATGTTCTTAATTATTTACTTTGTAATCGACTTACATATTAATTATCTTTACTTTTGATGTCTTTTCCATTAATGTTTCAACTTTATTAATTTATAAATGAAATTTATTCAACGGGACTATTTAATCGCCATCTTTTTTCGCGGAGGAATTTTTGTGTCAATAGGCTTTGGCGTCTGACTGGAAGCGTTTTCCTTTGTGTGATTTTTAAATTTGACGGGTACAGACTTGCTCGAAGTGGTTGCACCTGCGTGGGGGCCCTAGGGCCGTTTGGCCTCTCGTTGCTTGCCTTTTGCAGTTGTTTTTACGTTGTTCCAAAAAGAAAGAAATGCTCCGTTCTTTTAGTATGATGTCTCCATGCCAGTATGCAAGAGAAAAACCGTTAATTTCTCAATAGAGCAAATCGGTGATTTTCTGATCTGACGCTGATCTTGCTTCTGCACTTATTGCAACTTTGCTTTCCGTATGTGTACTTTACAGAAAAAGTTTTGCCAAAGTAGACGAAGTATGTTGTGCCATTTTGAAAAATGAAAAGCAGCAATTACTTTCCTGTGTATAAAGTTCTGCCACCGTGTTATGCTTCTAAGTTTGTTTGTGTGGTTTTCATCTTTTCAGTTTCCGTTGTTTAAGAACGCGTGATGCTACTTGTGAAAGTATATATTACAAAGTATATGTGCAGGAATGAGTTACCAAGTCCACAGTAATTCTGGGAAAACTTGGTTTTCCATGATAAATTGACTGCAAGTGATGATGCTATACCTTGAGGTGTGTTACTTCAACTAATTCAAGAATTTTTACTTTTTTGTCAACGAACATTATGTTAACATATAAATTAATTTCAGTACCTTCCAAGGTACATGAATGCAAGTCTGGTTTAACTCTCATGCAGTACAAATGCGATTCATAATGGTCATTGTGAAAAGGTAATTTTTTACATTTTTCTAATTTGTTTAAGATTTTGCTAAATATATATATATACATATATATGTAATCTGTTTTATCATTTTATGATTGCAAAATGTCTTTTGGGGTTGTGCATTAACTTAAAATGTTTTTCTTAACTTAAAATGTTGTTGACAGTAATTTTATAAATTTAAAAATTGTTAAAAAAAGATTTAAATTCAAAATTCTCGTTTATATTGAATCTATTTTGTTACCACGCAATATATAAAAATGTTTTCAGATAATTTCTTTAGCGGCCAAGTATTTTCAGTTTTCACAAAGGTAGGTGCATAATTAAGGTGCAGCTAAAAAGTGTATTATTATTTGTGTGTTTTATATTTCAGCACCCAGTACTGATTTAATAATTGATATATAAATCTAAATTTTATTCAATAGGGCACCTATCTAGCATTAACGTTTTATAATTAACATCCCAGCCTACCAATATACCGGACAAACATTGTTGCAGAACTATGCAGATATCAACAAAGATTTAGCAGGAGCTGTAAAATGTCCCTGATTTTCTCTTGATTCTGATGTATTGCTCTCAAATAATGCAGCCACAAAATCTTCTATCTTTGCAAACGATATTTTAATGAAACAATTCAAAAAAGCACAAACTAAAACAATGTAAACATGGCTACTAAGCGAGCACAAGCACAACAACGCCCGCACAATCTTGGCTCGTAAATCATACCGAAGGAAGACTTCGTAGTGCTCCAGACTATATTCCCGTTGACTCCTCCACAGGTATCGCTTCTTTACATCTCGCATCCTCCCACTATTTCAGTGGTTGCTAGAATTCAAAATCATGCGTAGTTTGGTTAAGAAAATCAAGCTTATCAGTAGCTCTGACACATCTTGTAAATGTACATCTAATGGCAACAGAAGAAGTGTCAGAACAGACAAATTTCATTCACAATATTTTTCATCTCATGTGTTTGAGAGTCAATTTCATTAATACTCAATTTTAAGGGGAAAATAAGCAGAACGGGCCTCAAGGAAACTTCAGACAGTGTTTTCACCTGTCGTTAGCAGAGTGTGAGATATAGGGCCATATCACCATCCTTTTCAAATTGAGGTAACATTCTTTGAAGATTGATTTCATCAGAACTCTTTAAGGATACAATAGTAGACGATTGTTTAGCTTGAATCATTAGTTTCTCAAGTTCGAAATTACGTTCTTTTTCTAGTTGATCTCGCTGAAGAGTCTCATCTGCTTTCCTTTCGGAAACGATAAAAGTTAAACGACTTTTACAAAAGTTAGCATCATGTGATGCATTTTTAATTATGAGGTCTTTCATATTTAAAATGGTCATATCACTTGTGACTTCAATTCCAAGATCAGCTGCTAAAGCCTTTAGGTCTTCTTTCTTACCTTGGGCAAGGAAAGACATGGTTGCAGGTAACAAAATTTCAACCAGAGAGGGAGGGAAAAGTAGAGCAAATGATTTTCTTTTTTCGATGGAAACAGGAACTGGTAAATTTATTAAAGTTTGTATCACACAAAACAGTCTTTAAATTATTATTTTAATGTAAAATTCTGTTACAGAGTTCTTAAGAGTTCTTTTACCATCCAAATTCAAATTTTAAAAATATTGTATTTGATAAGCAGAAAAAATTGGTCAAAGTATTTTCATTCCTGAAATAAAATGTACTTTTTCTTTACCAAATTTTCATTTTATACTGATAGTCAGTTAATATTATGAAACAAAACTAACAACTATAAAAAGCAGTATATATATAAATATATATATATATATATATGTGTATCAATATTGAGCAAGACATAAAAATTAGATAAATGATTTTACTGAATACAGATAAAAAATGACTATAACATTCAATTTACTAACAGAAAATAAAAATCCACTCTCAATTTTTTTGAGAAAGTATGGAGCAGTTTGCTTTTTATTTTAGAACACAATTAACTTTAGTTTTATTTTCATATAAAGAAAAAAACCTCAGTTTAAGCTTATAAAATATAAAATATTTTTGTTATATATCAAGGCGACAATGGTGAACTTAAATTCATAGTCAAATGCAGGATAGAAACATACATTAGAATACTATTTTTATGCAATTAAATTACAAAAGTTTCAATATTTTATTTTAAAAAATTCTTCTTTTCATGCTGTTAGAAATCTGAAAAAAAATATTACTCATACATGTGAAAACAATGATAAAAATTCGATGTTAGTCACTCTTTTCAAAAGGATTTATTCTTTCTTTCTTTATGGCTATGATTAACCGGAAACAAATAAAATAAAAGATTTAAGTTGAAGGCAAACACCCGATGCGCAGAAATGAAATAATATCGCTTAAGCAGAATTTGATGCTTGGCAGTGAGCCAAGAAAGAAAATGTATTCCAAAACGATACCAATAACTGAATTGAATATTATAAAGAAAGAAAAATTTCAACTTTCTGTTGTCATAGCTCATTATAAAACAAATTTACAAGCTAGATAAAATTAAAGTAAACTTTTTATCCGGTATAAAAGTTCACAAAAATAAATGATTTTAAAAATGGAAATATATTTGTTTAAACATCTATATATGGTAGTGTTTCTATTCCGAACAGTTTTCAAGTCGGATATTCTAAATTACAGACATTAAGAATAGTATGATTTGTTCAAATTATTTTTGCTTCTGATTTTTCCAAAACTGAATTACAAGTAAAAATATATTTATATGTATATATTGTTACAAACATGGAAAGTCGCTTCCCAGCAATGCGAGTCTTATGGTTGGGAAGAGAGTTTTACAAGGTTAAGCATGGAGTGACCTAAGCGACAGTTATGGCACCCCTGACTTTGGCGACAAATTTGGTGACCTTGGCGACAAATAGATGATTCCCGAAAATGCAACCCTTTTCTCGATATTTCTACTAGGAAAGGGAATACACGAGAAAACACCATGTGACGTCACGGCCTGTCGGAGAGAATATTTCAGGACGGCGCCTAGATCAGAGGAGCGTCTTGATCGACTGGTTGCTCGCTTTGAAGCATGAACGTCTTTGAATTTCTATCCGCTGTGTGAGCTAGTCAGCTGGTGAGCTGAGCTGTTGTTCTCGTTACTAGTTATTTGCTGACTGTTTGTGTTGTTAAATATCAGTGTGCTGAACTGTCATTACCTGTGAATTGTTGTCTATTTACATTGGTAATCTGTGCAATGACTATTGTTTCCTGTGTCTGTGCTACGTGTTTTCCTGCATATTTGTAAATAAACCTTCATTCTCCATTATCCTGCGTGTTGGACTGTTTACACCATACACCCACAGTAAGACATTTTGCAACAATATGAAAATCAAAGTGCACAGAAAGAAATGAATAAATGCATTTCAGTATAAAATAAACACTCAGAATAAATGATTTTTTATATCGGTATTCTGAAATCAAAATAAATTCTAAGCGAACACAGATCATTTTTAAGATTACTCAATAAAAGTAAAAGACATTTCTTTCATTTTTCTTTACCTTATGAATCAGCTAAGTAATTATACTTTAGAATAAACACATGGTGTCTTTCATTTCCAAAATATGCCTGGATGGCAAAAATGATTCAATATTCAAATCTTTATCAAATATATTAAGATTATCGTTAGATATTAGTTGAAAAAATAATACAAAATACAATGTACTTAGCTTTTACCTTGCTTGATGAAGCTTTTCGACTACAGAATCTCTCCGGTCAATCAGGATTGGCAAATCATTACTGAAGATGCTTGAAACACCGTTTGGAGAGATGAGAGAATCGTTGTTAATTAAGTTAACTTTTAAAACTTAATTAGCGGGGAATCGGGACTGCATTGGGCGCCATTATTTTCTGTGTAACCTAGTGTGTCTTCTTTAAAGGAATAAAAGTGAGACAATCACATTTATAATTATTTACTTACTTAAGACATAGTCACAGACACACACAATTACAAAAAACACACAAAACAATTAACATAAAAAATGATTAGGTAATTTAAGAAAGAAAATGATTAACTGGGGCAATTGACATAAAACAGAGTCAACCTTACGGGGCAAGATCCAACAAGTCTCTGTCAGTTTATAACATTGTCCGATAGGTGGTTTTTGACAGAGAGACGTGTTGAGTTGATGTACGCCTGTATGTCGGCGTTACACTACTCTTATTGTTACAAATTAAATCTTTAAGTTTAATGTGTTTATCTTGACTATATATTTGTAAATATCTTTTTCTTATGTCGTTTATGAGATAACTATTTCTGGTGTTTATCTGCATGTGAATACGATTTTTTTGTTAACTTTTCATATCTTAGTATTTACAATCAAGGGTGGATCTAGGAATCCGTTAAGGGGGGTTACTATAGAAAAAAAACTTTCCGAGTTTTGAAATCATAAAAATTAGAATAATTTATTTAAAATAATTATTAGTTTCAAATTATTTAATTAAGTTGTAATTAGTTAAATTTTAAGTATTTAAATTTAATTTAGTAAATATATACAGCGGCGGATCTTGGAATCCGTGAAGGATACTGTGGAAAAAATATTCTTTATATTATTGACTTTAAAAAAATACTTTATAGTCAGGTAAAATTGTTTCTTTTAAATTTTGTTACATAAAACGTTTTGTCCTCTTTACCAATTTGTCTTGGACAATCTAATCGAGTTTTTCTTGAAAAATATGTCAACCTAATCACACTTTCCCAATTCGATAGCCATATTTTCAATTCTAATTTTAATTGAAACTCCGACTTTCTAAAACGACTATCGAACTTCAAAGATGCATGAATATCATTGTTCTTTTGATTTCATTCTTCGATTTTATAAGACCTTCCATAGGTAAAACTCCTATAAAAATCTGGATTAACCCTTTACTCAGTATTGAAATAAAATAATCATCTATGGGCAAAAAATATCACTCGTCTTAAGTGCGTATCAAAAGCTTAAGCACAACTATAAGCTTAAGATAAAATTATAAATATTCATGCAGTTCTCGCCCCCCTTTCCCTTCAAAAAAAATCGAGGGCACCATAGGCCTTCTTTGACTATTTTTAAACCGGTCCTGAGAATGTCAGACTAAACTCAGTACAATGTTAATAAAATCGAAAATGAAAATTGTGCTTTGGAAATTAATGTCCAAAGAAAGCAATTTTTAAATCACAACTTTAAGATTGGCAAAAACATACGAGTAAATACGAGAGAGTACCATTTATTGAAACAATAAAATTGGTTGGAATTTTATTAAAACGACAAAAATCATTGTTACATATTGTGTTTAAAATTAATTTCGAAAAATTTATTAAAATTAAAGAAAAAGTCACATGACAATAAAATTCGTGTAACCGAAAATCGCATTTTGAATTTTAAAGGATGTGAAAAATTTTTTTGTGTTTGAGGGGAAAATTATTATTTCGAATAATTTTATTTAATTAAAAATATGATTAAAATGTTGAAAAGCCCTCGATCAGTGAGAACATAAGAAGTAACGACCTCCGAATTCGGTAGATCTAGGCCCATCGGACCTACATCTCGCGGTTTACAGAAAGTATGCCAGCCTCGAAACATTATCATGTTTAAAAGCAAACACAGGAGTTAAAAACCGGTAAAGCAATGAAAATGAACAGCATTTTATTACAGTAATATAAAGAATTCTCAAATTATAATTAAGAACTAATTTTTAGAAATTTGTTAAAATTAGTAGTACATAAAATAATAAAGTTAGAATCATTAAGAAGATAATATTGATATATAATATGAAAAAATCTACAAAGAAGGATAATTTTTACACTGTATTCTTAAGAAAGTAAAAGAATGCGACTTTTGATTAAAGAATGAAATTGGCATGATTTTCTCTATATGTGTTGGAAAATATTATTGGGAAACCATATTTTAAAATATTTTTAAAAATTTGCTGAAATAAGAAAAATTGCACAATCAGAATAAACATTCAACAAATGAACAAATATAAAAGAGCAATGAAAAAATGCCGAGAGTTCTAATAAGGAGAAAATATGTGTATTAACAAAGGTGAGGGGAGGAATAAATAATATGAAACACAAGCGCAACGACTGCGCAATTAATTTTACAATTCTAGAAGTGTTGTGGAAAAATATCAATGTTAAATTTAAATGGAGAGTATATTTGCTAGTGGATAGTAGAGTATATATATATATATATATATATATATATAGAGAGAGAGAGAGAGAGAGATTTTAAAATGTTGTAAAAATTATTTTTGTATTATATATTTTCCGAAACTATAACAGAAAAACGCCAAAATTTCGCTTCATTTATAACTAATTAAAGTTTTTTTTAAAATCACGCTTTGAAGCACTCCCTACAAAGTATGTTAGTGCTGCGCTGTAGAGCACCTACAAGTTCCACAACACTATATTCGCATTTGTAAATAGTAGAATTATATAGAGCAAAAATAAGCATTTGAACTAGTTATTCCACAGCATCAACAAGCTATACACGTATTTTCTTTCATTAAACTCGTCAGAAGTAACCTATCATTTTTGCGACAAACTGTATCTTAAATCAGATATACGATAAAAAAAATATTTATTTAAATTTTATACATAAAATATTTTTATTTCTTTTAATGGCTGAAAATTTTTAATTTAAATAAAAAATGGTTAATGAAATAAATCAGATTAGTTTCTGAAATTTATAAAACTTCGATTCACTGAAATTCCTGCCATTTCATGCTAAGATTTTTTTTAAATACTTGGAATGCAAAGGAATAGAATTTCACCAAAAAGGCGCGTACTTGCAAAATATAGTAAAACCTACGTTGCCCGAACAACTGAAAAAGCATAGTTCCTGTTAGCGCCTCTAGACGGCAATACCGTCAATCGCCATCTACAACAGCTAGTAGGAACCATACTCGTTCCGGACTAGGTTAGAGAGGTTAGGAAATGTGTCCTCCGGTTAACGCTACCCGACAGATGATGGGCGTAGAATACCTGGGAGACTCATTATCCGGAGGACACATCTTGTTCCGGAAGCATATAACCGACCTTTACTTCAATTCAGGCCAGAGAAAATAACCGAGCTCGCTGATTGGCTGCTTCCCTTAGCGTCTTCATGACGTCATGTTTACTTCGCGCCGAACTCGAAGCCTCGTAGGAAAAGATTCGTTTTCTCGAGAGTATTTTTTTTTAATATAATTGTTACTTCTCCTTAAATTGTGTATAATATTTTAAGTATGATTTTTTTACTGTGATTTGTTCGAATATGTAGACAGATAATTAATACTGAAACCTGATTATGTGCTTAATTTATGATTTATTCTTAAAATTTCTTTATAATCAGATTTAATCTATGCCTTTAAATTTCATATTTTATCTCTGTAGATGTATATTAAAATTTAAAGGATATTAATTTTATATAACAGTAAATTGTAATGCATAAAAATTATCGTGGCGCCATCTTTTTGTTTGATATTGCATTAATAAATTTGTACACGTTACAATAATTTCATACTTAGTTCACTAAACAATTGAAAATTTTTGAATTTTCTTCGTCTGTTGACTCTCGTATATCACAAAACTTAGTAGTTTAGTATTCTCATGATTCTTTTTGTATCTCAATTTTTTTTAAATTAACACATTTAATTAAACATGAAAGATTTGGTTTAAATGCATCACTGCACTTTTGAATGTTTCATGACTGAAAATAGAAATTAGAGCCAGATAGATATTTTATGAAGTTTCTTTATTTTTATTTATTTTGTGACTTATTTATAAAAATTAATTTAGTATTATTTTATGGACTCAAAAGTATTCTGATTTTGATAATTTTAATTTTATTTTCTCTATTCTACTTGAGAAAAAAAGTTTGTTTGCCATCATAGTTCCTTTATGAAAGTTCCAGCTGAGAAAAACACCAGAAATTTTACTAAAAATTCCAATTGTTTAGCAACAATTAATATAAAAGTGAAACAGCTGCAACTAAAAAGAAGCATCCTTGCATTCAAGTAGGTAAAAGTCAATACCAGATTCAAATTCAATACTTTCTTTCCAATATAATTTCTTAATTAACAAAAAAAATTCTGTTCTATAACTAAGATCTAATTTATTTTGTAAAAAGAACTATTTAGCTTATTATTTACTTTAATCAGCTATTAAATGCAATATTTTCAAGAATTTAAATAAAACTTACTTTATGAATTGAAATACTGAAAACATTTTTCAATTTTCTTTCCGTAGCAAAATATTAAATTTAATACTGAGGAAATATTTAAACTAATGGATTATATTTCATTTTTAGAGAGAATTGTTTCCTGTCATAACATTGAATGATGTTCATAATCACAGTCTGAATACAGCAGAAGCATTAAAATTTCTCCCAGCAGTAGATTGCAAAGAAAAGTTCAACGAGTGTTTTAATATCCTTGTTGTGTGTTGTATGTTC
>BGPR01037924.1:0-14921 GCA_013235015.1 Araneus ventricosus | reverse complement strand
TCCTAAAGTGACATTAATCTTTATTTTAAGGGAACTGAGATTTTTCGTACTATCAAAATGTTGATGTTTCAATTATATCCTCAAAGAATAGGTTACAATTAACCGATTCCGGAAATAAATAATATGCATAGATTCGAAAAATTTCGAAAGTTCATAACTTAAAATTTAAAAATGTAATGAAAAGGATACAATATCATAAAATATCTATTATTTTACACTTAAATATACAGTTGTTGTTGTATCATTCTCAAAAGAATTTCTTTTTTAAAATTAAGTACGCATGGTGGAAAATTGTTTTCATTGTTTAGATATTGAATTTTATATTAAAATATATCTGTAAGCATTAGGCATTTACGAAACCTTTTTCACTTATTTTTGGGTAGTGGTATATTTTTACGATACTTTTCTTAATGAAAAAATCATAAATTTTCAAATTTTCAAGTTATATGATATTCAACATTTTAAAATAAATTTTTGGGGGTGTAATAAGATGATAATAAATTCAGTGTTCTTACGGAAACTAAATCGCATATTGTGCCGACTTTGGGGTTATTTTATGTCAAATCGTTTTTTCTAAGAGTACCTATTTGTGGTTATGTATTTGCAGATAATCGCATCACAACACATTTTCGATTTTCTACCAGAAAAACAAATACTTTGAGATACAAGTATGTATATTGTTTTATAATGTAAACCTCATATTCTTGCTATATGTATTATATTTTCACACATTGGATGCTGATCACGCACTTTGACTCACGTTTCTGTTTGACATTTATATGTAATTAGATGGCCCCTTCTTTACTCTAGTTAACTCCTTGATAGCGGGTGTGGTTTATTAACCACATATATAACAAAGTACTCGCAGTTTTTTAAAAAAAATTCCTTTTCCTCTCCATCACAAGGTTTTTATAAGAAAATGACCGGGCAACGCCGGGTAATCTGCTAGTATATTTATAAAAATAAGCAAAAATTTCAAAAAAAAAGTTAAATTAGTTCAAAGTCTAACCGTTACCTAGCAACGAAGTAGCTATAAATTTGCGTTATTTCAAAATCGTCTGCATGTAATCAATAATTTATTAAATTTTGAAAAATTAATAAAAATTGAAGGGAAATATCACATAAAAAATTGGTATAATTGAAAAGATAAAATTTTGAATTTTAAGATGGTATGAAAATATTTTTGGGGATATATAATTTGCTCCGAACTTACAGCGGTAAAACGGTTTCGGTTAATTTCTAATTAACTGACTGTTTAATTAACTTTTTCGTTTTAAAAAGTGGTCAGGTATATTCCTTTTGTCTTAAATAATAAGTGTGCAAAATTTGGTTGAAATCGCTGCAGTGGTTTAGGAGGAGATGTGGAACATAGCCACATACACACGTACCCACAATGACTTTTATTAAGATTATATCATTATTTCTGACGAAGTGAGTTTTAAGATTCATGCAAAGAAAAAAAGTACTTTAACCGAAGGTTTCTAAATTTTTCTGAAGAAAGATACAATTTGTGCTCGTTTGGATCTTTCAGGTTTTATGGAAGTAATTTTTTTTTCGATTTGGTTTTTTTGTAGAGGAATGAGCACTTATATCAGTGTTCCCCAAAGTGGGACCGATGCCCCGCAGGGAGCAATTCAAAAATAAGTCTCGTCCAGGGTTTAAAAGCAACTTTCACAGTGAATTAACTAGCATATATAAATTGACAGATCGCTGATTAATTTTCAAAAGTATATTTTTAAAAGAAGCTTTTAAACCTCGCAACCTTTTTCAAAAAAAAAAAAAAAATGACGGGAGGCTGTCTTTTTAAACAGCCGCTGATGTTAAAGGCGTAGGACTACTTTACTCGCGTGACTCTTTTGTTTCTCGAAGTTTCGCGCAAGTTTTTAAGTTTAAGTAAGCTTTTTTTTGTAACTTCTGCTGTTACCCTTTATCTCTAAAATAAGACATTAGTTATGTTAAAAACGTATGTAGTTACCGAGATATAGAGGATCTCCCATACCAAGTTTTGTGGCGTTTTGGCGTGAGAATCAAATTCCTTCCTGAGACCCCGATGGGAGGAACGTAGTCCTACGTTTAAAAAAAATGAAAAATTACGGAAAATTATTTCGTACTTGAATTTCAGCTCTCCATTTATATGTTTTGAAAACTTGCTTACAGTGTTTCTCAACAGTATTCCTTGTGATTTCTTCCTAAAACCTATAATTTAAGTTTCTTCAATCAACATTTTAATTTTTGAATATTAAAAATTTTGTACATGTTGCATAGGGGACGAATTTTAGAAGGACTTAGATGGGGCATGGCACAAAAAAGGATGGAAAACACTGACTTATATCAACAGTCTTTCCCAAAGTCTGGTACGATTTTATTTATTTCTGATCGAATTTACATGTAACACTTCTATATGCTGGTCTAGATTCAGAAAAACACGCCTGGATATCATTCCGAGATCAAACGGTGGCGAAAATGACTTCCTGCATAGTGTTTAGCAGACCGTTTAGATAAAAGACCCCCGTTAGGTAAAAGATCGGAAATCAAATTTCTCTTCAGATAGAGAAAGGGATTTGATTTCCAGTGTTGTTCTTGAGTGTATGTAATTTTTGTTCCCCTTTCTTTCCTCTCCTTTCTCTTAATGCGAGACCCAAGGTCAAGGAGATGAAAGGAATGTGTTTCACGTAAGCTGAACGGGCGATCACACTTGCCGCTCGGAGGGGGTTCTAGTGTCCCTTCGTAGGAAGGTTATTTTAACATTATATATATGGGCCGAAAATTCCGTGCCAAATAAAAGTGGCTGTTGATAGGGATGACCAGCATGCAAGAGGGAAATCTTACTATATTTAACTAATTGTCATTTTGATATGTTTTTCATAAAAATCCAGATGCTTTTGTGGGCCATTTTTGTCACGAAGCCTTTTTTTTTAAATTAAATTTACAAGAAGTTTCCTAAACTGGGGAGCTAACTCCCCCTGCTCCCTAATGGTCGCCAACCTCCCAAGTTTGCTACGAAAATCCTGCTAGCTTCACTCATACAATAAGGACACTATGCATCCTAGCACAATCATTGCAAAAACTATTTATGGTTGAGCTTAGCTGATTTGCTTCTGATATTTTAACTGAAATCAGCATAGAATAAATTTGTTGGCCTTGAGGAAGGCGAAATGAAATAATTTAGAAGACAAAATCAACATTCAACTGAAACTAACCAAGAAAATTATGGAAATACAAAAAAAGACGAATAAGAGTTTCAAAATTTGTAAAGAAAATTCTAAAAACAAATAATTTGTATTTATTAATAAAGACAGTTCTCTTTTACATCAAACCCCTGATCGGCCAAATAAATGCAAGCACGTTGGGTATTTTGAAACAAATTATTTCTCTTATTTCCGGAAAGCCTTTCGAAACTTTCTACAATCGATTCATCTGCACTTTGAATTCGTCTTCTTTCATCGTTTCTATAATATTTAAGAGCACGACTGAGATTCATGTTTAAATCATTGGAAACGAGGATCAATTCAAATCGCACTTGTTTGTTTATGTTTGGAAATTGAAATCCCGTGATCAATCAATTGTTGCAGGTGTTGCCAATTCCTATACCTAACTAACGCGTTTTCTGGGAGACGCATAAGATAAATACTTTTTATAGATTCTCGCTTAAATGATGAAAATCCATAAAATTAAAATCGGCTACAACGGCAAAATCTTTCTGTACTTACCAATTTTCAACTGGTTATCTTTCGCAAACGCGACGAAGTGTCTATTCTTTTTGCTTCTCAGTGGCGTTTCCCTTGCCAGAAAACCTCTTGTTCTAAAAGCAGGTTTACTTGTAAATATGCTTCTTGCGATCTTGTCGAGCCTTTCTCTCAATTCGTTACTTATTTTAGAATCATGAATATTTGGATGGCAATATAACAGATGGTGACCTAAAATACAAAATAATTTTCAAATATTCGTAAACATTTGGTTAGTTAGAAACTGCGTAATGTTTGTGTTTCATGAGTAACTTTTTATTTAACAGCATTTTGAGCATTTGAAATAAAAAAAAAATTATGTTTCCTCTTTAATGATGAAATTAAGAAGTCATACAATATTTATTTTTTTTAGCTTCAGTTACAATGTCACAAATATTTACCATCTAATCTACTTCTGGCGTAGGAACAACATTATTTACAAGTGCAGCACAACCCCGGTTAACCGAACTAAAGAGGGCGGGAACAATTTCGGAGATGATTTTACCGGTTAAGCCTTGAACATCGATTACTATTTTGTATCTAATTACATTATGTAATTCTGAAAATTTTGAGTGTAAAACGAATTCAAAACTCTCTTTGAAAGCAACTTTTATTTCCTTTATTAAAATTAACCCTCCGTCGGTGCAATATTCGCACCGGCGAGTTACGGCGCAATGTGCCTGACAGGCACAGGTAAACATTATCGTAATTAATATTTTTAATAACCATAAATTTTAATTTAGCACTCTAAAATTAATCACTGGCTTTCTTGGCGGCATCGTTGCAAAAAGTCCACCCTCTCGATTATTTTCATGCAGTACCGTACGTGTTTTTTGGATTTGCGATTTCACAGGCATTTCGGATAACCCGGTTTTCGGTTAACCCAAGTTCAGTTAACCGGGGTTTTACTATAATTAAGACACAAGCATTGAGATGGATTCTGCACATGCGCATTAAATTTTCATGGTTTTTCTGTCAAGTTGTACAAGCATAATACACCAGATACAGTATATTTACTTTAATAAAATTCACCTAAGTAAGAAAAAAAAATCATCCTTGTGAGGAGGAGAATGAAGACAGAAAACTTTAAAAATTGCATAACTCCGCAACGAAGATCGATAGAACAATGAAACTATTTGAATGTTTATTTTGAAAGTCGTAAAATTTTGATACGGAAGTTTCAAAATTAGTTATAAACACCGACAGGTGGCGATGTGTGCTGCAATAGCAGTATGGAGTTCGAGAAAAAAAAGCCATAAGGCCATAAGAACAATCGTTGCAATTATATCACAATCGATTCAAAATGTGCATCTTTCGCAGCACAGAGAAGGCGCACAAGAATTAAATTTTCAGACGTCCTCTGTAGGGGTGAACGGAAATGGACGCACATGCCTCACATAAAAACTCTTCACGCTAGTCCAGTGTTGCAGGATTGTTCTGGAAAACAGTATCCTTCCATATGCCCACAAGAAGCAGTCGCAGGGTTTAAGATCTGGTGAGTATGGAGACCAATCCATGCCTGTTCCAGTTCAAAGCAATGACCCTATTCTCGATCCCCAAGAAAGGCAAAAACCATTCGGCAAAAGTAAAAAAAAAATATTCCAAACAAATAAAGCACGCGCTTAAATTTATACATTACACAGAAGCTTCTGGGACTTTCTATTCTACACAACGTTACCAATAAATATTTAATAGCTGGAACAAAACTAATTAAATAAGGAAGAAAAAAACTATTGGTTTACGTGCATCTAAAAAGTCAGGAAAAGAAGAAGCGGAGAAGTCATTTTTCCCCTTTAAATGTGGCAATATTAAAATTATACTAACATATCTCATTCAAAGCTGCAGCGCCAAAGGTCACACACAGTGCAGTTTGGCCATTCTTCCGAGCACTGGCTGGATATTTGTACTCTTCAGGATCTCCGAATCTTGGTACACTGTGAATCAACCAAATTCCAGATTCGGAATCAAATGCAAAATAACCTGAAATTTCGAAAAAAAAGTTTAATAAGCGGATTTTTTTAAAACCATTATAGAAATAAGCATTTTTCTTACATATCATCCCAAAAAATTAATTCGGTGTGTTGTTAAGTTAGAATTTGAAATAAATTACCTTTCAAATGACCAACAGCCCGTCCACTATGACGTTTGGGTGGTTGATCATTATAAAATAAATAGGCAACATCTGAACCCTGAAACAGCAGGAAGAAAAATATTTAAATAATTTTAAGCATCAACGATCGGGCAACCAGTTTGCTGATTCGTTCCGCCTACTGCCCCTTTCTTTACAAATGTTAGTTCTTAACCTATAATTATTCTCTGTTAGATTTAAGAATATGGTACTACCACCAATCTTGAAATTTTCCAGCGATAACTCGCCAGGGTTAGCAAGGTTAAGACTTAACGGTTGGCGACAGTCTTAAAGATTGGCGAAAGTTTCACGGCCCGTTGCCTACGTGACCGTACCATTCTTAAGTCTGGCTCTATTTTCCAAAACTACTTCAATAATATTGCAATCTCCGTAGTGTCAAAGAGTTCGTAAATAAAATTATTCTGAATCAAGATGAAAGCCCCAAAAAAGACAAGTGGTAATTGGTAACACTCTAGACATTTTATACTCCAGGAAAATAAAAAGAGAGTTTTCTGCAAACATTTCGATGCTTTGGTTTGACAAGATTCTAACATCATCCAAGTCACTTTTGAGAAAAACGAGTTTAAATTTTCAGCGATTACAAGTTTTTTATTTATGATCTATTTTAATTATTTTTTTAATAATTACATTAAAAGGCTTTTATTTAGAGGCTCTCTAGTTTATTTTTTTAAATATATTTTATTCCTTTGTTTCGGAACATAGCAAAATGCAGTTAGAACCTTGTTCAAAACAGAAATAGCTTTCGGAAAAGAGACATAGTTGTAACTCACTTAGAACTTAGTCGAAGTAACACTTTCATTATATAAATTACAGTGGTGTGGAAAAAAGTTCTAACTCAGTTCAAAATTTAATGAAAAAAATAAAATAACATTTTGTATCGTAATAAATGAAATTGCACCATTAGTAGGATTATTAAAAATGTAAATAATATTCCCTATCCTGTATAAGCATGAAGAGAAGAGAAATGATATCTTTATATCTTCCTTTTTTTGGTCTCTTATTTCTTTTGCAACCTTTTGAACCTGTGTTTTGTGTGTTATTTGGAACACACTCAAACGGCAGTTTTCTGAGGTCTTTTTCTGTTTGATATGTTTTTTGGAGTCCCTCATAGGTGTCTCAGCAAACATGATATTTGCGGAATTTTCTGGTTCAAATTAATTGTGCGATGTTTTGAAATTCACCATGTGCAGGGTTGTGGTAAATTTCAAATCTGCCACACTAGCGAATGGCACAATCTTATAATTTAGAAGTTTTGCTGTTCCTTGAAAATCTTTAAATTCATCAGACATTCTGCCTGATGAATGCATGTATGTCACGACATGGACATGCTTTGTATGACACGACATGGGCTTCTTGTATTGACTTGTTTTAAAATTCTAATTAATCCAGTTGGAGAATAGAAGTCAGTTCTGTTCATAGCTTTTTCAATGTTGTTGTGAATCCTATCAACTTCTTAGACGCATGAGTGTCCTGGTAAGGAGTGTTTCATTGTAATTGATTTTACTTGAGGATTATCCTTGAGAAAATCGAGAACTGAGTTTGAAATAATTGAATTTCGATTTTGGGGAACACACGAATCCGACCATATTATCAACTCAGTTATGTCATTTTCCTCAGTTGGTACGATCAGTATTTTGTGAAAGGCAATAATAATGTCATTACCAACGTGGCCAGATAAATTTTCATTCCACAAAGCACAGTATACTTGTTTAGTAGGTATATAGTACGCAGTCAAGTTGCAGACGTTTAATTTTTTCAGGTAAAAAAAAAACTAATATTAGCATGTGTCAGTATTACATTTTGTAAGTCAATTAACAATACAGGCAAATCTTTGTTTTTCTTTTCCTCATTCCTAACTTCTCGTATGTTTACTTTTGACATTTGGTGTATATCATACTCATATTTAATATCATCCGTCAGTGTTTGAGTTTGTTTTGATACTTTGAATTTCTCGCAAAGATTGAATATATCGCTTTTGGGGAGTGATCCGAGGTTAAACGAGGACAAAAATTCTATATTGCATTGGTTTTCTAACTGCAGTTATTTTTCAGCACAATGCTGTTGTAGGTACAATTCGTACATTTCCCCAATACTGAGGTGAGAACCCAAATATTCTCTTTTGATATGTGCACAGCAGTAATGGGACTCTACTGCGGGGGAGGAATTTAATGTAATTCACTAAAATTGGGCTTGATTTCTCTCACTAAAATTGGGTCTCCTTTGGGTACTCTTCTAATATTTCCATTCTTTTCTCTTTGGTCCTCGGTTGGTGTGTTGGTTTTTCCATTTTTAGTTGAATGTGCAGTGTACACTGGCTTTTGCGATATAGATAAGTAGAAAGACTTGCATACCTGTATTTTCTCTCCCTTCACAAAAAAAGTACTTAAAGGAAAACTTCCTTCTTGACAACGTAAATTTTTTTATCCTTCTCATTATCTGCTTTGTCTTCATTTTCCGCCCATTCATCTTCATTGCCTGCGTCGATGAATAAATCAGGCAAACTTTCTAGCTCGTACATATAATTTTCTATGTTGCTATGGTACAGAATTGAACTATATTCTATTGTAGAACAGTACACAAAACTTTTAAAATGAACGAAAATCCCCGTTAGCTCACAAAAAAAACAACCACCGTCTGCTTGAATAATGATACATCTGATTAGAGGTCATAATAAAGGCAGATAGAACCTTGTCAAACTGAAAAGTATAAATATCGTTTGCAGAGATAGAACCATGGCACATCAGTAGTTCGTTTATTTATCACCAGAATGCAGGTAGAGTCAGTTCGCCGTGGAGATCTAACTTAGTATAAGGGCATAAACTCATAACTTCATTTTCGGTGGAAACGTCAGTTAGAACCTTGTCAAACCAACGGAGCGATTTATTAACATATCCAACTTATTTAAACTGGTATGTAAATCAAATTCTAGAATTAAAATTTGATGATGGGTAATTCGAAAAGAACGAGTTTATACGTTTCCCGCCGACAAAGTATTAATGAATTTGATAATAAACTAGCAGGTGCTTTGAAAAATACTGAAAAAAGAATTAAAAATGTTGAAAAGTACAAAACAAAATACCTTGTTAGCTGTATCTTTGAAGTTTTGCCATGTCTTTGCTAGTATGGATTCTTTCGATTCAATGCTGTTAGAAGACAATGTCCATTTTTTTGTTCCTTCCGACTTTAAGTAGGCATAACCTTTACCAGCACGTAGGTAGGAGCCTCTCTTTTCTTTCTCAATTGTAGGAAGTTTATAGACAATGAACCTGAATCCCATACAAATAAAATTATATTACTTAGGATGTGGAAGCATCATTGTTTACAAACAGTGGCGGCTCGTGCATTGTAGTCTTGGGTGTGGTGTCTTTTCAATTAATTGCAAGAATTTAAAATCTCTACTAATAATAAAGGAGAATGTGTGAGCGTCTGTGTGTGTATTGGCGCTGTACAGAGCAGGCTGCTGGACCTAGAGGAATGAAATTTAGCACAATCATAGTTTGGTGGGTGAGAATGTGCATCTAGAAGCTATCTTTTTAAAAAATTTTAATTATAATTTTAATTAGTTAAAATTTAAGCAATTTCCTTGTTTTCTTCTGAAAATATTATAATACACAGTTTGAAAATTCAAAAACATATCTTTCCAGTGATATCGATTAAGTTGCCGTACAATTTTTTCTCTAATTTTAATAACTTTTTAAAAAATGTAATATTTTATGCATAATTTACAACGATCATTTTCATTGTTGTAATTAAATTCAAACCATTTTAATAGTTTAAATAAATATTTAATTGCAAGTTTCTCCTCCATTGTTGAAAGCTAATAGGTATCCTAATGGATTTTGCATCCTTTTTTTTATTTTGTCATTTTTGAAGTCTGTAAACATTGTCATCTAAGATAGTAAGTATATTATGAAATATATCCAGTAAGCTGAATGATTATGGTTGCTATGTTTTGATTCTTTTTTTATCATCATGTTTTAGTATAGCCAACACGCTTCTTGAAGAAAAATGTGACGTCCAGTTTTAATGTTGAGATAAAATCTATATTTTGCATAAGGAATGAGAAAGTGAAGTTGGAAGCGACAGCGTTCAATTAGATGTTACTTGGTATGGACAGTTACTTCAATATATTTGGGTTTTCATGTAGAAAATGGGCAGAATAGGTGCAATTACATTGTTAAGGAAACCATGAATATCAAATCATAATTCAATTGAAATTATATTCCCGACGAACAAGCTGGTCGCCCAAAGACGGATAGTAAAAAATAATGAAAATATAAGGTTAAAATAAATACACGTGTAGGAACGTTATTTTCCTATTTCTTTAGGGGAAAAAATGTAGAACAACATTTTTTTTATTTAATTTTTAACAAAGTTTATAAATATAATATCTTCAAAATTTCAAAATATAATTTCTGCAAAATTTAAAAATAATTTTCTGATAGATTTTTTCTAAAATTTTAACAGGATCATTTCATGCTTCATAAAAGTGAAATGCACAAATATTCTTACAACAGATTTCTGATTTTTAAATCTTGAAAAATAACGCAGAAATTCATATCTTCTTAGATTTTAAATGCAATATTCCTCGTCATATTAAGCAAAAGATTTTAAAAATCGAACGAAGTTTGGAATTCCATTGTTTGAATTCCGAATTTAATTTAACTCTGAAATCGTTTGATAACTATCAGTTGTGGTAGAGCCAACAAACATATAGCGCATAAGGGTGTGATAGAAAATTTAAAAAAAAATTGTAAAGGCAAATGATTTATGCTATCTTAAAAAGTTTAAAATCATCCAACAAAAAGTAAAAAAATAATAAAATAAAATAAAAATACGATAGAATACCAGTCAACATCTTGATTCTCTTCATCTTTACAGCTGATTTGAAAAGATGTTGGGACATTCATCAAGAACCATACAACAAGACTTAAATACAGATGCAAAAAATCACTCTTTTTCATTGTTTGATAATCAATCAGATAAACTAATTCGATTAATATAACAGTTTACATCAAAAACATGTCTTAAAAGAGAAGACGCGAAGCAAATTTGTTTCTACCTTGACGAGAATCCGCCTTGCATCATAATGACGACGTGTTTGTCATGACGTTATTTTATAAAAGCTAATATCTGTGGGAAAGGATTGCTGCATTGCACAAATCATTATACCAAAACTCCACCTGAAAAATTAATTACGGCTTTAACATGCTAGCGTGAAAGTTAATAAATTATTTTCTATTCACTCCAACACGCTTCTCGAAAAAATATTTTGTGAGGCAATTAAAAAGTCTATAAAAATAATATTTGAATTTTTTCCACACCTTTACGTGTACTTCTATTATTGCTTATTAAAAGAGAACCACTGATTTCACAATTTTATTCAATAGCAATTTACAAATAATTCCTCTTAAAGTTTTTTTTTGTCTCTAAATTATGCAAAAATAAATTTCCTAAATTTTTTCATTCTTCTTCATATCTAAAATAATATTAAGAAATTCTTAAATTTTGAAAGACATAGATGTTGGAATCTGTTAAAATATTAATTTTCAGTTTGATTCACTTTATTTATATTAACTTGACGTTTTGAAGTAGACAGGTATTTTTTGGACATGGTTTCGACGAAGACGATACCTAACTTGGTACCCATCTCTCCGAACTTCCACGCTACATTGGCAGGCGAATTTTAGACTTAAAAATAAGAAAAGAACAAATTTGTGGAGCGTTTTCAGTGAACACTTGACAGCAATTCCTTATTTAACTTAAAGTGAAGGAGGCGATAATTCATCTGTCAGAATATTCGTTGACAGTGGCGTGCCTACATAAAATGGCGTTCAGGACAAATAAAATGCGCCCCTCCTCTCTTTTCTTTGAAATGTGATCCTCATTTTCTTTCGACTTTATGCAGTAGCGTAAATGGGGCGGGACAGGCAGGACAAGTGCCCTGGGCACCTTGCCAGAGGCAAAAATTAAGTAATCAATTGGTTGTATTTAAAATAAAAGTAGAGTTTTCTGTAGCTCTGTCCAAAGATTCTTAAAAGGTGAAAGAATGGTTTCCAACAAAATGTGGGAAAATCTTAGCATTCTACAGTCATTTTTTATAATCCTGGAACCTCAAGAATGCGACAAAATAACAAGTAATATTATGTTTCAGAGAGTTGTTTACCAAACTCTCATCAATGATTAGAAGTCTCGATTAAAAGGAAAGTTTCTTTCCACAGATTTTTTAGTCTCAGTGGAGTGGGAGATAAGGGATGATGGTTAAGGGTGATTATCTCTGCAGGGTTTCTGATGGTTTCTCACGGTATGACCGACATACCGACTGCGTATCAGCGGTTTCTAGCTACGGAGTTGGTGATACAGAATTGTAAAGTGTCGTTCCTATTTTCCAATCAGCATTCAACAAGAGTGAAAGAACTGAAAAAAATATACGTCCATTTTTTTTTGCGTAGTGTAAGAGCACTCCAACGGCTTTAATTAAAGACATAAGTTCACAGTCCTTACATTGCTTTTTAGTACTGAATATTTTATAATTTGTATGATAAAAAATACGATAGTTTATTTTAGAATTTTATTTCCAAGAAACCTAATTAAGTTGTTCTGCCAAACGCAAACAAAACAAACAAAAAAATACTGAGAGAAAAGATCACATAAAGGTTTGATATTGCTGGTAAAATTCTCACTCCGTGTGACGTTGAATCAAAATAAACGAAAGCGAGTTCTTTAATAGTGTAAGAACAAATAAATAAAGTCAGAGACACAAGTCCACCGTAATGTAAACGTTTTCTTTCCTCTCTACGCCAATGTCACCAATTACTTTTTACTGTGAATAAACACATTAAAATTTGCCTTGACTATTAGAATAAACTACTAAGTCTCAACCCTAAAATAATTATTTATATATTTCAAATATTGCAGTCATTTTTTTTTTTTGTACTCTTGTATTTGGAACTAATGTATTGTAATTATAGACGTTTCATTAAGCCAGAAGGTTAATTTATAACATCTCAAGATACTAAAACCTTCAAAATTTTTCAGAAATAATGCATCTTTTTTTATGGACATAAATGATATCTGCTAATATAACAAGGAGTTACAATTTTACATGTCAAGGTAAATTAATAACGTTATAATTTTAATTCGTTTGGATCAGCATTTTTCCCCTATGTAAAAGCGTATCTCTAAATTTCATGCAATGTGGTAACTTTGTCATAAGGTGCCAAGATAAAACATTATTAATCTTTATTAGTTGTAGAATTTTGATTAATATATTTAAAAGGAATATGTTTGAGTATATGAAGAATTATATTATGAATATTATTAAATATATTTGTCATGACTTTTTGTATGATATTATCTGTGTTAGCAAAGATTTACTTCAATGTTAGGTTTACACATTGTCTATGGGCAAAAAAAGTAATGTATATAATTTTTTAATTTTATTTGTATATGTGTTTAGGGGCTTTTTTTTTTCCGATAAAGAAGGTTAAAAATGTACATTTATATTTTTCAAATGCGATATAAATGGAATGCACTTCTTATTTCTATTTTTTATAAATGTATAAATGTTTCTTACAAAAAATTTTGATTTTCTTATTTCAGTCTTATTAAGCACAGTTAAAGGTTAGAATACCGCCACATTTGTGAAATATTGTGAAATTTGATAAAGTATTAATGTAAATCCCATCAACTGAAAATGTATTATATGGTATTTTTTAAGCACTTTTTAATCTGTTCTCTCAGCATATAGTTTCCGAAGAAAATGGTATCACATTTCAGTAGGGATCCATCCACCTTTTTTCCTCCTTTTGAAATGTGGGGATCTCATTCTTTCAGGCTCCCTGCTAGAAAAAACTAAATATAATCCCGCCTCAAGCCGCCTCATTCGACACAGACCGGACTCAGGCGGTTTCGGCGCCTAAGGGTGAATTTACACGGAATTAGTTCTTTTCTTTGTTGACAATCTAGCTCAACGCAACAGGGTGTCGTTCTCTAGTATTTCTGTAGAAAGGAAGATTTCATCCATTCCGATTTCAAATTTACTCCAGTTTTTGAGGGCAATTCTCACTATAGCCCAGTTCAAAAGAGTTAAAGTGCTTACAAAACTTAGCATGTAATACATTTTTTTGAGTTCATAGGTTTACATTAATATTTTTTATCGAAATTTTGCTAATATTTCACAGAAAATTTGGCGCATTCTAACTTTAATCCCTTTAATATGGCAATAAAATCAAAGTTTTTTTGTAGAAACATTTATATATTAGAAAAATAGAAATATGGGTGCATTCCATTTATATCGCATTTGAAAATATGCCATACAAATCTTTATCGAAAAAACACACACATACAAATAAATTAAAATTATATACATTACTTTTTTTGCCCATAGAAGTGTGTAAAACTCTAAGGGTGAGTAAATCTTTAACCTGATATGTCTCTAAAAGCTTTTAGTATTTCATCTGTTAATAATATTCATGTCTCAATCTTCATATATTCATACATATCTTTTAAATATCTATTAATCAAGTACAATATAAAGTTATTTTATCTGGCATATGACAAAGTTAAATACATTACGTAGAGGATACACTGTGTAGAACGAAAAATAGCAGTTCAAGCTATGAATTAAAATTATAACATTAATTGACACGCGCATGACAGCGAGTACGCCTCCTGTTATAATAGTAGATATCATTTATGTCCATAAAAACTGATACGTCTTCTCCAAAATTTGAGAGGCTTTCAAGCATCTGAATGTTATAGAATATTTTCTGGCACAACCTCGAAGCAAAGAATGATATAAACCACAATACATTAGTTCGGCACACAAGTACATGCAAAAAAAAAAATGAACGCAATATTAAATATTTAAATGATTATTTTGGGTGAGAACTATTGGTTAATGATTTAATGACCGAACAAATTTTGTTGTTACAATAAACAATTGGTGACGCTCAACGTAACTCGGCGAGAAGAGAAGAGCGCTTCACGTGCGGCGGGCGACATTTGGTGTTGTTGTTGATAAGAGAACTCACTTTTATTTTTGA
>BGPR01037923.1:3919-14922 GCA_013235015.1 Araneus ventricosus | reverse complement strand
CATGAAGCAACCCATCTAGCAAGAAGGCCCCACAGACAGCCAAAAGGACAAAAACCGAGGACCAGCAGCTTCACACCAAAGCCCTCGGAGCGACGAACAGAAAAAAGACAAAAACATTAAAACTAAAGACAACTAAACCCTTGACAGAAAATCTTGTCTAATTTTGAATCTTTATGGCGAGTGGTCTTCGATAAAGTTCGCTATTCGATTTCTCATTCATTTCTTCCTTTTTGAACGTTTTTTACTTTCTAAATTAATTTTTATGTGTTTTAAATATTATCGTTTTAAACTTGAGTTGATACAATCACTTGAGGCTGTTGCGTTAGTACGCTTAAAGATGTATTGTCATCGTTCATGTCTAAATCTGCTGTTTCTTATCTATACTTTTCTTTCTTTTTTAATTTTAATTTTTGTTTAGTATATCTATCATTTGTATCTGTATTATATTATACATAGCTGCATATGCGCCTTTATATATAATACTGAGAAGTTTTATTAATGTTTGATTAATTAATTTAATCAATTTTTAAATAAAATTTTCATTAAAATTTAGTCAATTTATAACTGTTAAAACTAAAGATCTATTCTGACGTACCAAAGTGCCCAGAGGTCATCAGCCCAACTAGCTTCCTCAAAAATATAGACAAAGCAAGGCAAAAGAATAACTTTTATATAAAATATAAAACAAAATGTACAATAGAATAACAAAAAGGGAAAAAAACGAAATTAAATATAAAAATTAAATAAAATAAAAAGAAATGAAATAAAATTAAGAATTAAAATAAATTAAATCGGAGATGGCTCGTAAGGTCATCTCCGATGACGGGTCGTACCTTTGCAATGGGGACGTGGCGTCGCATGAGCTGCTCGTAATGGGGACTGCTATGCGTTCGGCCACAGTGCCCGTTTTTTCTGTCGCGGCGGCCGGCCATTGAGAAGTACCGCTACGGCTTCCTGCCAAGTCGGGGTGTTTATCGTGATTTACAATAATTCAAGATACTCAGCTCATCCAAAAAGTAAGTACCGTTTGGGTATTAAAAAAGATTAGCATTTTTTTCATTTGTATTTTATTACAGAAAACACTACACATCTTAAACTATTTTTCGACACATTCGCCATGCGAATTAAGGCATGTGTCATATCTTGGCACTAATTGCAACACACCCGCTTCGTAGAATTCGGCCGCCTGCGACCTGAACCAGTTCTGGACATTTATCTTGGTCTCATCATCACGTGCAAATTGCTGGCAGGCAAGAAATTTTTTGAGATGAGAAAACAAGTGGAAGTCGGATGGAGCTAGGTCCGGACTGACTTGACGATAAATTTCGCAAGGTCGAACATTTCTCGCATTCAAAAACTTGATAACGGCTCTTATTTCACAGTTATCGGGACGATCGAGTGTTTAAAACATGATTACCGACAAACAATGACTTCAAACGTTATCGTAAACAAACAAAATGACTAGGCTAATTCGTTCTCGAGTTGAAGGATGTAGCTACGAATGCGCGACATTCGTGCTGTCAGACATGCGCAAACGGTGCCTACTTTCTGGATGAGCTCAGTATTTCAAGTTTGAAAGGCAAATCGAAGCAAGGTAATGTGCTTCTTGCATTCAAATCACTACATGTATCTATGTCTAACATTGCGAGAGGTGATGGATTAGCTTTCCTCGTTCGATCTCAAAGGAAATATTTTTACTTTCTCGTATACGAAGTATACAAAGAGAAAGTATTGTAATCGTCAAAAAATTCGAACTCGAGATTTCAACGAATCTCCACGTTTTAGACCTCCCTGAATCCGAAAAACACAATTTTGGAATCATGTCTGTCTGTGTGTCTGTATGTCTGTGAGCACGATAACTCGAAAACTATTAGAGCTACGCGGCTGAAATTTGGTATGTGATCTTTACACACGATTTGCAGGTTTCTATCAAATTTTGGACAAAATCCGTCAGCGGGAAGTCTGTCTGTCTGTATGTCCGAAGTCATGCGAACGCTATAACTCAAAAACTTGAATAGCTAGATGGATAAAATTTGGTACACTGTTTTATCGTCATGAATGTAGGTCTGTATAAATTTTGGGCCAAATCCGTCAACGGGCTGACTGTCTGTCGGTCTGTATAATAGCATACTTGTTCAACTCCATGCGCATGCGTAAATGCCTGTGCAAAGAAGGGATAATCCGAAAACTTGGCAGTTTGCCAAAATCCAATTCTGGCGACGAGATTTTGCAAGGAAGCAAACATTTAGGGCGTCTCGTTTTACTTGCGTATTGGAAGCAATCTCTGCGCATGCGCAAGCTATTCAGCGAGCAAGCTATTCTCCTGTTTTCTTCTCCGCACACGGAACTTGAATTGCTACAGTTTGATAAAAAAATAAATATTGCGAAGTTTTAATTACATACGCATCTTTTTGAATATGATTCTTCACCTCAATATTTTACTATCACTATAATCCACAATGAAAAACCTTCTGATAGTCATTGCATTCTGGGTTACAGTTGGTTCGAACTTTTTATCCACGCAGGGGGAAGGGAAATGACAAATGTTTGAAAAGTATACGAGAAAGTTTAGGGGAGGCCACTCCCCCTGGTTTAATTACTGCTTTAACATTTATAAGCATTTATAATAACTTAACTGGTATTATTTACCAGTTAGTTTTCAAGATTTTCTACCATTATTAATAAAGTGTGTAACGCAAACATTTTTCCGTTACGAAGCACTTTCTATGCTTTTCCATTGATTTCGCTTCCAGATATTTTGCTTTTCCCGTCTTGTTATTAAAAGTCACTTAATTGTACCTATTTCGTACAATAAAAACGGAATTAACCTTTACTATGGTACATTATCACTTTCCAAATTATTAAATTTTGTATAAATGATGAAAAGGAAAAACATTTTTTCCTCACCTGTCAGCTTTGACACGTTTATAATTTGTTATCTTAGCATTTTTCTCGTCTATAAGGTCTCCGAAAGTTTTCCTCTATTTCTACAAAGCCCAAGAGAATCACGAATTTAAAATAACTTTCAATTGGCGTTTATCAAAAATGTTTTCAAAGAAAATATAATTGAATAGCCAGGGAGGGGATTGAAGAGAAACTTTATTAAATTTATGCTCGGAAATAAGAGTATTTTTCAATAAAAAATATAGATAAAATTTAATAAAAATGAGCAAAATCTCAGAGTGCATTTTTGCCCGTCTTGGAAGGCGTGTTCGTTTGAGAGATTGATACAACACCCCCGGCTCAACTGATTTGCAATCTCGAAAATTATTCAAAATATTTATGCATCAAAGTACAATTTCTTTCTTCTTCTTTATCTCCTTCAAAACCAGCCTCCTCTAAACTTTCTCGTATACTTTTCAAACATTTGTCATTTCCCTTCCCCCTGCATTGATAAAACGTTCGAACCAACTGTAACCCAGAATGCAATGACTATCGGAAGGTTTTTCATTGTTGATTATAGTGATAGTAAAATATTGAGGTGAAGAATCATATTCAAAAAGATGTGTATGTATTAAAACTTCGAAATATTTTTTTTATTATCAAACTCTAGCAATGCGAGTTCCGCGTGCGGAGAAGAAAACAGGAGAATAGCTTGCACATGCGCAGAGATAGCTTCCAGTACGCAAGTAAAACGAGACGCCCTAAATGTTTGCTTCCTTACAAAATCTCGTCGCCAGAATTGGTTTTTGGCAAACTGCCAAGTTTTCGGAGTGTCCCTTCTTTGCACAGGCATTTCTACCACTACGCATGCGCATGGAGTTAAACAAGTATGCGATTATACAGAACGACAGACAGTCAGCCCGTTGACGGATGTGGCCCAAAATTTTCTACGGACCTACATTCATGACGATAAAACTGTGTACTAAATTTTATCCATCTAGTTATTCAAGTTTTTGAGTTATAGTGTTCACATGTCTTCGGACATACAGACAGACTTCCCGTTGACGGCTTTTGTCCAAAATTTGATAGAAACCTACAAATTATGTGTAAAGACCACATACCAAATTTCATCCTCGTAGCTCTAACAGTTTTCGAGTTATCGTGTTTACAGACATACAGACAGACATAATTCCAAAATTGTGTTTTTCGGATTCAGAGAGGTCTAAAACATGGAGATCCGTCAAAATCTCGAGTTCGAATTTTTTGACGATTACAATACTTTCTCTTTGTATACTTAGCATACGAGAAAGTAAAAAAAAAGTTTATTACAAGAGCTGATGTTCCTTTTCCCTTGAATTTCATAACACGTGATTATCTAACACCAGAGATTACACCTTGTGGAAAAGTTTCTATTTCGCACAAGCTTATCAGGAGAAAATATTTATTCTTTTGTATTTAGACTTCAAAAATGTAATAATTCACAGTGTACTTATCTGCTGCGATCCAAATGATGACACGTAGTATGGGATTCAACATCTTTTATTTGCCTGTCGACATGGTGATCATGTTGTACACATAATAAATCACTCTCTTATGCTCAGCAGATAATGATACATTAATCGCTCCTAAATATTCATATTACTATAATGTGCCTCTCTTCGGCATTCAATAGAGTGCGCATGAGTTCTTTACTTCAGCTCCACAAGAATGTGTCCTGAAAAATGTGTGACACCTCACAGTGGGAGCGCCGCTGGTAGAACTGACTTTCTCGCTCACAGGAAGCAGTCAACTTGCAAGAAAGGTTAAAGGAGGGTCCTCCCCCATCCGGCCAGGCTTTCACAGGGTTCAATGGACCGGCCTCTCTTACTTTTGTGGGGAAGTTCGTAACACACTTAATAATGACTGAGCATGAAATTCGGGACGGATACTAATATACAGGGTAGTTATAAATTATTGAACCCATTTCAAAAATTAATGATAAAAAACTAATAATGTTACAACTAAGGTTTTTTTTAAATGAGAGAGCAAGCAAAAATATTTTTTTCAAATAGGTGGCGTGGTATTTCGGTGTTCTAAATTCTCTTCAGCGAGAGATTTCCATACACTATGGCAACCTATCAGCAGAAGCCGATGCTCGTTTTCTGGTTTCCTTTTATAGTTTTTCTCGAACGTCTCGAAAACTATTCAGCTTTCAAAGTACAATTGATTTAACAAATTAAATAGCGTAAAATTCCCTATAAACACATGCTTTTATTTTTATTCTAGCTTTAAAAGTTTCGCAGATAATGGCTCCAAAAAATGGGAGATGTCCAAAAATTTACGACCACCTAGACCGCCGTAACGGCGCGTTACCTATCTGAAAAAATCATTTTGAAATGCGTACTTATTTAAAAAAGAACGTAGTTATAACTTGTTAGTTTTTTAAATTAATTTTTGAAATGGGCCCAATAATTTATGTATTACGAAGAAAAAGTGGGGTGGGTGGGGATGGGAGTTTCTACCTTCGACTTTCACATAAGGGGGGATTTTTTCAAAAATTAATATGCCCATGGGCTTTATGATCAAATATTTCAGAGTGGCATCCATAACAATTGTCTAAATGCATTCAAAATTAATTTTTCCACTGACAGACTGTAACTGACCTGTTTTCATTGTGTAATTCTGGTGTTTTCAGGGGATAATTTCGGAAACTATTATACGAAAAAGAATTTGGAACGGAAAAGAATTTGGAACACGGAAACTGTAGATCCAAATTATGTTTTGAAGCCAATCGATCTAAGGATAGAGGCCCGGTCGCGAAAGGTGAGGACATATACTATTCCAAAGGATACGCTGGAGTTTTCTATATAAAAAATATGGCTTTATTCACACATCAAATAAAATCATACGTTCGGCTTTATTCGCACATCAGATATACGCATTCATTCGGCCCTGGTGCCGAATTAAGTACACATCTCTCCAGCTTCTTGCAAGTGTTGTGAAACACTTGCAAGACCCACTTATATACAAAATAAGACTGACGTCATCATCCATAGCAGGAGCGCCATCTATCGTACCAAACTTTTTCCACAGGCGCAAAATGAAAACCCTGTCTTTTTCAGTACGAAGCTAAATACGAAACGTCATTTTGTGTAATTTTACAAGAACATGGAGAGCAGAACACTGCCATTGGTTTCTAACCAACAATCATTTCAAAACGCGTAAGATAAAAGTCAGTTTTCAGCATAAAATTAATTGGCTAGTTAAATTTTAAAAATCTCAATGACCTTTTAGAAAATATTAATCAGCACTGTTGGCCTTTTTCCAGAAGTAGGATACTATTAGTTTTTTGAGACTTGCCGCCTCATTTTTACCAGCACTTGCAATTTTATCAAAAATTTTAGCAATTTGAATGAATTAATTAATTTCAGTAATTAATAGAATTTGAATAGAATAGAATTGTTGGAATTTCAGTAATTAGTTTCATAGAAGAGAATTCGATAGTATCGATAATCCATGAAAATTTGAAGAACACTAATCTGAACTATTTCCCTGCATACTCCCGTTTCCATTAAAGCTTCCATTAATCTATTCCAGAGCTTTCTCGAAGAAGATTATAACCAGTTCATCGAAACTGGCCGTAACATTCCTACGAATTCCTCGGGATCCAAAATACAGTTATCTGCAGTGACGTTCTGATTTCAAATCAAGTGAACAAATAGTCTAAGACAGCGGTTCCCAACCTTTTTGGTTGTGCGGACCACCTGTTGAGTAAAAAATATTTTGAGGCCCACTAAGTATATTATACAATTAAAAAAATACAAACATGCACATACGCATATTATATATTACAATGTAAACAAGAAAAAGATGAAACGAGAAATTTGGAAAATATAAAATAATGGAAAAGATATCATGGTAAACCGCTCATCAAGAAAGGCAGCTTCCCACTAACATTCCTAGTGCTTTTTTCTGCTAACATTTGACGAATGAGCGTTAAAATAGGCCGTTATACCCCCAAAAAGCACTAACCGCAAAGCAAAAAAGACTTTTCTATAGGATTAAATATATTGTTTTATAAAGCAAAAAATGAGAGACGACTCTTGAAGCTCCCCTGCCTTCGACTCTTGACTAGCGTTCCACAGCCCACTAATGGGCTGTCCGAGGCCCACAAGTAGGTTGGGAACCGCTGGTCTAAGAGACATTACCAAAATGTTTGAAAAGATTATGCAAATAATCTCAAGCATGATTATGAATCTCTAAGCATAAAATTGTATGTTTCAGGAAATTTTTGATACTAGGCAACAAAACCTTTTAGCATGATGAGTCTTAATACTAACTAACAATCATGTCTACGTCATAAATCCTTCTTATAGCTTAGAATTGTTAAGAAATATATCGCTAATTAGCACTTAAGTTGAATCATCAAATCTCCTTAACGGTTTAGTCTCTTTAAGTCAGAAGTAGCAGACGATAATTATTCTGACTAATTTATATGATTAAAGTTGGGCAACAAATATCTTGCGTGAAATCGGTTGAATAAACACTCATTTAATCGCTCACAGTGAATATCAAAGTATTCATGCATCAATAATTACCAAATGAAACGATCGAAACTCCTTTCCTTTTAGATATGTACTGGGAAATCGGAACTTTGAAAAAGAAAATGAAGTGCAATCAGTGTTCTGTGATGGTCTTTTCAAGAAAACTTAACCCTGGGATGGAACCGTGGAGTGACTAAGATCCTGTAGCTTCTGAGAGAGAGGGAACTCCGTTCTTCTAGCTATGAAATCTACAGACCTTGAGACAGTTGAGGACAAGGTGCCATTCGTGCACTATCTATCGTCTCCAGCTCAGGAGGTAATTTTCAAAACACTATGAGTCAAACTGACACCGTATATGCAATAGAGGACGTAGGGCTCCCTGTTTCCAACCATCGGTATGTGAAAGGAGCTGGTTTGACACCTCATTTCCATATTGTATCCTTTGGATCTTGGCTATCATTTGGCTTAAGATTGCATAATTTGCTGACTATATATTGATTTCACTCATATTTTTCCTTGCAATCGGTTTTTAACAATATAATTTTCTACAGATAATTTCATATTTTATATTCACTGCCTTTCTCTCCTTAGCCAACACATATAAAAAAAACACTTAAAAAACAAAGGCCTTTTCCCTATAAATTATTTGAATTTGTTTTTTTATATATAAACTTTAATATTGTGATGACTTTTATTTTTAACTTCATGAAGTGGCGAATCCGGGGGGCCTATGGGGCTGCAGCTCCCCCCCGACAGCTAAACCAGAATTCTTGATTTTATTTAAAATCACTACAATTGTTTGTTCTTAATTTAAAAAAAGATAATAAAAACGTGACAAAATTGCTTTCTGGCTTCACAGGGTCGAAAATTTTCTTACTTTTCTAGTCTTGTACTTGTACCTGTACTTGTAGCGTTGACTCGGTCGAAGATTCTTATTGTCAGGTGGGCAAAGTCTGTCTACATACATAACCCACGCCGTCCGACTCACCCAAAGGGTTTAGAGTCAGCAAGGATAGACGAGGAGGAGTCAGACCAGTCAAGAAAGAAAAAACTTATAATTAACAGACATACCTATTTGGAAGGTATGAATTACACAGCTACGTGCAAATAGAAAAAAAAACTCACAAATACGAACAGAAACATACAGAAAAACAAATAAAAACATACACAAATCCAAATAAATACACACACAACACAAAAGCACCAGCGTTGCCACAAAACAAAACCAGTGGGAGTAGCCTCCCCTAAATTTTCTCGTATACTTTCCCAAAAAGGTGCTGTTTCCCTTCCCCCCGCGTGGATAAAAAATCGAACCTACTGTAACCCAGAATCGAATGACTATCAGAAGGTTTTTCATTGTAGATTATAGCGATTGTAAAATATTTACGTAAAGAATCAAATTCAAAGAGATGCGTATCGATTAGATGCGAACCGATTTTCCACTCTTACCGTCTCAAGGACAAAGTGTCGTAATCCTTCCGCGTGCACAGGCATTGTTAACAGTACACATGCGTATGGAGTTCGTTTCAAAAGTGAACAAGTATGCGATTACACAGACCGACAGGCAGTCAGCCTGTTGACGGATTTGACCCAAAATTTTATACGGACCTACATTCATGACGATAAAACTGTGTACCAAATTTTATCCATCTAGCTATTCAAGTTTTTGAGTTATAGTGTTCGCATGACCGCGGACAGACATACAGGCAGACTTCCCGTAGACGGAGTTTGTCCAAAATTTGATAGAAACCTACAAATTATGTGTAAAGATCACATACCAAATTTCATCACCGTAGTTCTAATAGTTTTCGAGTTATCGTGTTCACAGACAGACATAATTCCAAAATTGTGTTTTTCGAACTCAGGGAGGTCTAGAACGTGGAGATTCGTCAAAATCTTGAGTTCGAGTTTTTTGACGATTACAATACTTTCTCTTTGTATACTTCGAATACGAGAAAGTAAAAACAGAAACTCAATCAAAGGATTCCTTACATAACAATAAATACTTTGAGTGCAGTAAATTAATGTACAGAAATTAAATGCAATTGAGATCACAAATGCTGCAAATCATCACAAATTTTCCTAGAAATTCCAAAAATTAACTTCAACCTGTTTAAAAATAAATAGTTTTTACAACGTTTTCTAGTCCAGTGCAGTCCGAGCAGCACCTGCTGGTAGTAATAAATGATAGTCCTTGGTAATGGTCAACATAGTAATGGTCAACATCTCCATGCTCACCATACGAAGTCTGTAAAGTTGAAGTGTTTTTGTTTACATAAGTCATGAGGTTTGACATTCGTCACGATGATACAAAATTTTTATGACCTCAGCCCCCTCCCCCCGACGCAAATCCTGGATTCGCCACTGACTTCATGTACATTATGATATTTTAGTAATATGTGAAATGGAAGTGAAAAGTCGAATTTGGTAAGTTTTGGCTCAGTTTTTCTTATGAGTTCTGAGTTGCAACTGTGCGTTTGAAGTGATTTTGAATCTATGGTAGGATCAGAAGATTTTTGACTGCGTTTACTGTGTCTCTTAATGTTATTATCATTTCTGTTGGATTGTTATATCTGGTAGACTATTGTACTTTTTCATGATTTTTACCGTCTTATTTTAAATATAGTTTTGTTCTTTTTTAACCTGTCCTATGCTTTCACAAAGTTATATTTGCTACTGATAACAGATCCCGCGATAGAGATAGGCTTTTGGTATTTTTTTGAGAACGAGAAGATGTGTTTATTAGTCGTTTATGTTCTTGGATAATATTTCAGAAAACATTTCAGTTGCATAGTTTTAAAACATTCTCTAAAAAAGGGTAATCTAATGTATTAATTATTTTGAATACTTTCGGAGATAGCAGGATAAGTTTGCTAGATAGTGCAGCATTCTGAGAAAAACCTTAAGGTTCCATCAGTCCCAAAAGTGCGCTATGAGATTAAACTCGATTTTATTAAAATTCACAAACGCTTTTTTTATTTAAAGTAGTCCATATTTGCACGCAACAATTTAATAACATTTTTCTTTTTTCCATACCCTGGTCTGCAATGCATATTTTCCGAAAACCGCTTTTAGTAAACACGAACTTACCTGGGAAGTTATTTATTTGTTTTTCTTCCTCCAACGGTGCAAATTTTATCCTCCGGGAAAGACTTCATGAGAAATATATGAAGATAAATAAATACACGTGAAGTTGTCAAAATTGACAGGTAATAAAAGTATCTTTTCTTGATTTTATATAAATTCAAATAATGTAAGAAAGGATGCATAATAATTAAGGTAAGCTCTATTTTTATGGTAAGTAAAAGGTAGGTTTAATGCTTTGAGGGCGCATTAAATTATTTTCAATATTTAACCTTTTAATGACGGTTCGGGGGGTCACGGGCGAGCGGTTTCATTGTTAAAGGTTGAATGAAATTAGTTGATTAATTGTTAGTTCTGAGCCTTGTAGATGTGAAATATGTTGAGAAGAATGACTGTTAAGCCCTTGGGGGGGGGGGGGGGGGGGGGGGGGGGGGGGTTTTTTTATGGTACCCGGGGGTTGGGGGAAAATTTTTTTTAAAAATAAATTTTTTTTTTTTTTTTATTTTTTTTTTA
>BGPR01037920.1:4543-14923 GCA_013235015.1 Araneus ventricosus | reverse complement strand
TTTCTTCAAGGGAGTCGATAATATCATGCCACTTAATACTAATAAATACATTTGGCATAGAAAGTGAAATAGTTACTTTAATTAGTTTTTCTCATTTTCACCTTTCAATAAACTTGAAGATGTCATAAGACCATCAATGCCGGATTAAACCCTTATTAGGCAATGGAAGTACCGAGGCCCCATTTTCTCTCCCCAAGTTTCATAAAAATATTTTTTTTATTGATTTCAATTTACTCTCTTTAACTCTTTCGCGTTCATTGGTTTCGCAGTGAAACCACACATTGAGCATTTTTTTACTGCGCATGGGCGAAACGTTGCGTAATTTTTCTTTCATAACTTAAGATCCAAATATGTAGGACAACTTATATAAAAATTCCAGTTCAATACAGTTAGTATTTACGAAGATATCGGCATTGCAAGAGCTGAATTGCTTTTGATCTCCATGAGAAACAAAATGATGAGGGTTCTTGCACACATTGATATTTTTAAAATTGAATCTTTGAAAGTAATATGGAATTTCATGAAGGTTGAATACTCACAATAGTTATAATTCTTAAAATTTAGCAAAATTAATTAATTTAATTTTAATTAAAATAAAATAAAAGACAATAACATATTTTGCATTAAATAGAAAGGCGCATATGCAGCCAAATCTAACGAAATACAAAAACAAATAATAGAAATAATAGACCACAGGAAGGAATAAATTTTGACTTTTTGTCATTCCTTTCCACAGAAAATCTTGTTCCTTTTTGAACTAAAAATGGCGTGTGGTTTCTGATGAGTGAGCCATTTTAGTTCCTTTTCATTTTGAATAATTTCTTAACAAATTGTTCTAAGTATTGGTAAACTTTTGGTTTTTCTATAGTTCTTGTTGTACTTTAAAAAAATTTCTGTTGAAGCAATTACTTTTTGCTGCTGCGTTGCACGCAAAAACGTCTATTGTTTTCATTATTTTTCATTTTATCATTGTTTTCTTTTAATTTATTTTCTTTTAATTTAAATTTCTATTATTTGAATACTCACATATACTTATAAATTAAACGCATAATTTAAATTGCATTTCGATGATAACTTATTCGGAAGAAAAATAGCCCGTTAACGTTCATTGATTTCACTGTGAAACCAAAAATTTCTTGAAAATAAAAACTGCTAAATTTTTTTCCTTTACCTATTTATGACCTATATTATGTCTAATACTTATTCTTGAAATAAAGTTAGTAATTTTCAAATCAAAATATATAGTGAACTTGAAAAGGTTAAAAGCAATCTTTTAGTAACAAATGTTAGAAATAACAAAAAATTTATTTCGTGTTAAGTTAAAAAAGTTAGTTTCAGTATCCAACCTATAAAAAAATCTAAAACATGAAAAGTTATTTTTGAAACATCGCAAAACTTTTTTCAACAAAATCTAAATACTCTAACACAAAGTTTATGATGTTTGTTTCCTTGTGAATCCATCAGCCAATCGTAAGAAAATAGCCCACACTGATCTTCGAAGAAATTTGAAAGCATGAAGAAAGTCCTAAAATTATGAATAAATGTCAAGAATTTGAAGATGAAAATTTCAGAATTTATTTTGAAATTTAAAAATACTTGATTTTCATCTAAATGAGTTCAAATGCACTGTTTCTGAGATTCAAATTAAAGCACGTAAATTTTGAAAATAATGCAAAATAATAATAAAAAAACCCACGAGGCTTAGGGTCACTCAGGGTTGGTAACTCTTAGGCAATGTCCTACCGTGGCTCTTTTATAACCCGGTTTTAGTAATTACTGTGTCCTGCAATGAAGGAGCAGAAGCATGATGCAGAAAGTATGAAAGTAAATGGATGAATTTAAGAAACGCATTTCTTAGAAGAAATTGCCGAAACTATCCAAAAGTTAAAAAACTACAACACTGAAGTAGGCTTCACGTTGTTGATATATGATCAGCTTGCATTGGCGGAAACAACAACATGTAATGTGCATGGCAGTTGTAACTACAGAAATCTTGACATCAAACTCATCATCAGAAATTTTATATTTGACCCTTTTATGAATCTACAGGAAAAAGTTCAAACATGACAGATTGTGCGACTCCGCGTCGGCCACTGGAAAGAACCACGGCAAATGGGTAAGACTTCACTTATAACGTATCACTGCTTGAATTATGAGTATTCATTGTGGGGGGAATTATGCTTATCTAGGTATGTTCAAAATCTCTTAGAGAGTGCATTAAAACTTTTGAAACACCCTGTAGTATTATCACATCACCACTGTTCAAATTTGAGGCTCTTTGTTATGGGTATTTAGTGCTTGAGTTCTTGTCAGCTACAATCATTGATCCCTCAAGTTGACAACATGTAGAGAGTAATCATTAAAAATTATCACTGACGAATGATGTAATACGGGTGTTACAGTTGCGTTGCGTTTATATCAGGAGTATTAAACCACTCTGGAAACTAGTGCGGAAATGTGTGATTATTTCTGAACATAATCCTGTCTTTATTGTTGTTTAAGTAAAGAATGATGAAACCAGTGTTTAAATATTAAAGTTCCATATTCACAATTATACAAGATATATAAATTTTGTTGGAATCACATACCTGTTGTAGGCTGAGGTTATAATTCATTGTGAAGTAGGAATTGATGCGAACTGCATATTCATCCCAGCACCAAGAAACCATATCAAGAGTCTGCTACAAAAAGAGTCCATCATCCGCTGGCAAAAAGAATGGGACAATGGAGAAACAGGCAGGAGCGTTCATAACGTTTTGCCAAAAGTCAAGACAACTCCTACTCCATGGCAAAGGCCGGAAATAATGTTCGTCACGGGCCACGGACCATTTCCAACATATCTCAAAAGATTCAACATCAGAAGCAGCGATTCCTGTGGCTGCGGAAAGCTGGGAAACCCCTCACACTATGCTACAAGTTGCCTGTTTACAACGTCATACCACCTAACAAAACCGTCAGCAGACCTAGAACCACTTTGGTGGAAAAGAGTCATGAACAACAACAATTCTAGGGAGAAAATCAAAAAACCCATGCACTTCATTGCGGAAAACGAAACACTCTTATTTCCAAAAGATGGTGACAACAACTAGCCACAGACCCAACTAACCCTATGTACTCATATTCTCTCTTCTTCCATACACAGGGCACGACCCTCTCAAATTCAACAACACAACGATCTGAAAGACTGAACTTTAAAAAAATATTATATTCTTTTGTTTTAAATGTCATGTTTTTTTGTATCTTTTTTAGAAATTGTAATTTTTTTTTTTTTGCTCTGGCTTTTTTTTTAATAAAGTCTCACGCATACCCAACCAACCGCAACCCTGGCTCCGAGTTCGGGGGAGACAATGCTGTAATTAAAGCATATATGCGGCCCGCCTGTGCGGGTGCTAACAACGGAGCAGAAAAGTTTGCGTCCGGTTAGTGCAGGTGAAGCGAGCAGAATCATACATTAAAAGTAATCAGTAAACAAACTAGTAGCGCCACCTAGCGGAGGCGCTAAATTAAGCATGCAGAGAAGCAAAAAATGCTTAATATGCACTAATTTCGAATTAAAATAAAGTAAGACAATAGAATATAAAAGTAATAGAATAAACTTGCAGAACACAAAATACATTAATATTAAAAGAAGAATGAAATAAGCAATAGGATGCGGAACAACGGGTTTTTAAACATGAGTGATGAACATTTGGATTATTTATTGTTGCTATTTTCTTTAAAAGACATAGTGAGATATACTTGACATTTGAAATGTTGTAAACAAGTGCTCTCAGTTAAAGTGCCATAAAATAAGACTTTAGGACAAAGCTTGTTTTAAAGAACAATTCAATAAGACCTATTTTTTTCCATAAAAATTCGTTTACATTGATAGAAATTTTGTGTTTATTTTCATTCATGAATTTTTTTATATATTATTAATTTTTCCCCTGGTCTCTCATTGCTTCTTAAACTCCTTTAGTGTATATGGTATAGCAATAAATTTTACACGCAATACGATCTTACAATTTTCAATAAAAAATAAAGTTAGTAGAAAATGTATTATGCTGCTCAGTATTTGCACGCTTGTATGTACCAGACAACGTGAAAATAGTTTGTTTTTAAGTCGGTGAAGTTCATCAGTAAAGTCGGCATTTTTGCTGTCTCACCCCTCAGAAATGAGATGTTCACCTCCTCTCTGTAAATAAGGGAACATATTTAATTTTTGGTCATGTTCTTCAACGAGCATGCATTCATAATCCCAATTGACACAACGAAATACCAAATATTCATCTATTGTATGATTTCTCCCCACTTTCAGCAATGAGATAACTTCTTCCTTATGATGCCTCAATTGCATTCGCATTTGCTTTGTTGATAAATATCAAAAAGGAAGTTAAATTAGGGCTGTTTGATAGTTGTTGGAAGCAACTAATACTTTTGTGCATAAAAGTTGGATGTTTTTTTTCTACATGTCCAATAAATAAAGATGGTTTCATGCTGCCATATGAGAATATTTCTCCACACAAACGCATTTTGGTTTTGGACAATTTTCATCTCCAGTGACGGAAAATCCGTATTTGAAATATTCATAAGAATATTTTCTCTTATCTCAAACGTAAAACCAGAGAATTCACTAATGAGCTAGCTGACTTTGAAGGTCCTATATTTTAGTTTTGATCTAATCTTGAATATTGTGGTGTTATTTGGGATCCCTACTATAAAAATAAAATCAAAATTCTTGAACGAGTGCAAAATTAGTTCATGAGTTATTTGTTTTACAAGAATAATAATTTTTATTTAGAGGATATAGCTTCTTCTTATATACGTGGTATTTTCCATATTCCCATTTTGAAATCCAGACGAGATCTTTCTTCTGTTCTGTTTTTTTTACAAAGTCACCATAATATGGTTGAGTGTAATGACTTAATTATCTCTATATTTCTCTCTATATAACATTTTGCAGTGCCTGAAAGAAATCTTAGAGTCAACAGATTATTTCCTAATGCATTTGTGAGATTTAATTATGTGGATAAATTCTTATTACATAAATTTAATAGCATTTTCAACAAGTAATCTGATGAACTTGATATTTTTAATATGCCTTTTCTTGTTCTTATGATTAAATGCTTGCAAATTTTTAATTCCTAGTGTGTTTTTAATGATTTTGTGATTATTGTGTGTATTCAACTTTTATATCCTTTATGGTTTTTATCAATGTTTTTTAGATTTAATATCTTCAATTTATCCTTAATGTGTTTTTATGTTATTAAGATGAGAGTAACAATTTTTTCTTGCATTAAAAACATCTATTATTGTATTCCCTGAGGTGTAAACAGTCAGAATCGGACGTTTTGACTTTCTGCTTGCTTTTATTGTTTCAAGCATTAATATTATTTTTCAATTTAAAGGAAAACAGTATCTTGAAAATAAGGTTTTTACATACGAAAATGAATCTTTATTCAATAAATAAAAGAGTTCTTAACCATTAAAAAGTTTTTTTTTTTACTTATACCGGAAGCTGCTGGGAATAAAGAAAATTAAGGCTAAGTACTTTTAACACTTTAAACTTAATTATACAGTTGTTTTCTTCATCGTCTTTCATTTATTTTTATTCGCCTTCTTCTGGGTCTTCTGACCCTTCGGTTAGCAGCAAATTCTCTTTCTTTCTTTTATCTTCGCATTTGATCCGTCTGGCAACCCTTGGAATTATATTTTTCCTTCCCCATCATTGCTATGGCCACAACAGAAGCACCTTCATATAATAGGTTTTATTGCCCCCCTGACATGAAGTACAGTTCTCTTCTTTTATATGCTTGTGCACCTGACAGGAAAAACACCTCATATATTGTTCCTTCCTTTCCTCCTTATTTCCTTTCCATTTGGTAGGATTGGAACTTTGTAAACTTGAATTATTTTACGCACTCATTAGGTTGATTAAAAGTTTTGTGAAAAAATTAAACGAAAAAACGCACAGAGAGAGTAGTGATATTTAAATCATTGGATTGTTGTGCCTACATATCAAAATGTGTGTGCGCTAAGAAAAAAAAATCGGAAGAAAAATTCTATCTGGGAGTTAAAGTGATAGCGTTATTTTTATAACTTTAACTGTATCAAATACGCGTGAATGAAAGATTTGAAACAGTAAAATGAGTTTGAATTTAATTCCAATCATAGAAAGCAATAAGCATTGTTACAAATTGTGTTAAAAATTAATTTTGTGATGTTTATTAAAATTGGAGATAAAATTTTACAGCAATTACGATTTGCATCAATAGAAAGATAATTTTTGCTTTTTACAATGGTGTATAAATAATTTTTCTCGAAAGTTTTTTTCAGAAGTGAAAAAAACTGAGCAAATGCGCCGAAAATGGGCTTGATTACTTGTTGTTTAAATATCTAATAAATTAATTGATTCCAAAGTTGAAAACAGAACAGTTGACCTACAAATGGACCGCAGAAGGGCATGTACAAATTTTATATCGCTTTTGTTCACCGTTTAGGAGAAGGATTTGTGACAATCAAACAGACACATGTATTTTCTGCTTTATATGCTTGATTTCAAATATCGAAAAATATATAAAAAAGACAAAACATCAATAATAGAAGCAATTTATTTGGTGCGCGCGAAAGTGCAGCATCATCCAGGAAAAAATTGCGAAGTACAAAGATATAAATACAAATTAAGAGAAGTTTTAATTGTGATAGAGGTAAATATACAATAATAATAACAAAAAAACAAACATATTCTTCTTCCCCCTCGTTCTTTTTCATTCGTTTTTGTTATTATTATTGTATTTTTACCTCTATCACAATTAAAACTTCACTTAATTTGTATTTATATCCTTGCTTTTAAAAGAAATTCAATTGTATCCGTAAATATGAAATTCTGCTCTTCTTTATCCCCTATCACATATTTTTATTTCATTTATTCTGGCTTCGAGGTTCTGAACTCCACAGAGCTCTCAAGCATTGAAAATAGGATACAAACATTTCCACAATCATCAAAATCTTTTCCAAATCATTCCAAAATCTTTTTCAATGGCATCTTTATATATATATATATATATAACAAATACGAAACAAACATAGCAGAAATGCAAAAGCAACATATACAAAATAAACATTCAGAAAACAAAATGTCAAGAATAGTACTACAGTCTCTCCATTTTATTTTAATATTTTTGACTTTCATGATATTGATATATATATATATATATATATATATATATATATATATATATATATAATCTTTTGTCTGTGTGTTTAAAGCGAAAGCAAAGGGAAGAGGATTTGAGGAGAAAGACCCAGAAGGGTGTGCCACATATCCGTGTCATCGCCCCTCTCTGCTTACTATTTGGCGATTCGCGATTCCTCTCGGAGAAAAACCAAACGTTGAGTTCTGGTAAATTATCGCCAAGCGCATCGATCAGAAGCTTATGTCACTTTTCCCCGCCATGCCTGTTGACAGGAGAACTCCACTTTCTCCCGGCAGCTTTGGGGATACGACTTTTTTTATCGTCCTAGGAAGTTGTGTGCTATGGGGGAAAGGGCCTGTTTAAGACGACGTGCGAGAGTAGAAGGCATCGCGCTGTTCTGATTTTGTAAAATGAAAATTGGGCGCATTGATTTATTTGATGAAATCAAAATTTGTCGCCGAGTTTTTAAGGACAAAATATTACAATATTTATTTAAATTCAATTGATTTGAATGATATCCGAATTATGTTATTGTTCTGAAAATAACAGCCCCCCCCCCCCCCCCCCCCTTCCTGTTTTGGGTTTCACCCCCTTCGCGGGGGGCCGGGGGGGGGGGGACAGATGGCAGACAAAACCATTATAAAGTACATGTTTCACCCAAAACAAGGGGTTATTTAATTACATAAAAAATAAAATTCACATATCAACAATATACATAAGATCTCCATTGGATAAAAATACATATACAGCTGGTAAAACATACAAGGACATTTAGTTAAAAACCTATATTATATAAAACGCTTATGCGTGGCGCAAAACGGACCTTTATTTCTTTCTCCCCGTTGGCAATGGTCAGTTTGTTTACCAATCTCAACCCTGACGCCGAGATTCTTGAATTGGTTTGAAGTCGGAAACTTTTTTTTTTGAGTTTAGATCGCTTGAATTAAATAAGTTTTGAGTCGTGCAGTTTGGATTAGACGAATGAATGTGTGCTTAATACTGAATGTCCTTTTTAGCTAAAAGTTTCTGAAAAATTGGTTTATTCATCTCTCGACAGCTCAAATTTTCTGAGTTCCAACTATTCAGGGGAGAAAATAGTGGAGTGAGTGTGTTACAAGTGTGGAAGCAAGATTTCATTTAAAAAAAGTGCATGTATAAGATTTTTCTGGAAAAAACGACGTTTGAAAATTTTGAAAAAGGCTATCTAATCAATTTTAAAATGCTAAGGGTAAATAATTATTATGGGTTTTAAATTTGAAATAGTTAATATAAACATGTTTTAAGCCATTATTTTCTTTAAACTGTCCCTTTCTAGCTAAAAGGTTACAAGATGGGTTATATGATTCTACGAAGACTAGAATTTTCTGAGATTTAAAACACAAATAACTGTACTGAGAAAAACACTATATCTTTTTTGACTAAATAATTATTGGTATAAGCATGTATACATGTGGGGAAGCTTTTCTGAAGTATATTTTATTGTATATAGGACATATTTGAAATTTTGGTGGAAAAAGCAATGTTTTTAAAAAAATTTTGAAAAAGGCTATCTTATCAGTTTTAAATTTAAAATTTTGTTGGAATGAAGTTATGTTGAAATAAACTGTTGAAGAAATAGACAAAAGTGTATGCCAAGAAATTTTAAATGACTGATTTCTGATTAATGAAAATAATTTTGATTTTTAATCATCTTTGAATTATAAATATTAATATTCAAATTTCTTTCTAACATTTATTATATATCAATGTCATGAAAATCAATAAATGTTGAAATAAAATGGAGAGACTGTAGTTAATCGGTAAAAGCGTATAGATGCTCATCAGGGTAAGTAAAATCTATACGAACCACTAAAAAATCAGTGAAATCATAATGTTTTCTGCGAACAGTGCTGGCATAAAGCTAAAAACACTGTCCTTTACCCCGAACATTATGATAAACCAAGAATTTGAATGAAATACCAAATATTAGAAATAAATTACAAACCAAAAACTGAGAGATGCAGCCAACGGGAGACGTGACAAAGGAATGAAACTAACGCTCATGTAGGTAAGTGTTATATATATATATTAGAAACTGATGACAAATTAATTTTAGGAGTTCAAATAATTTAAATTTACTTTTAGTAATTAATGTACTTATAATTTCCTAATACTAGCAGAAACACAGAACTGTATGGCGAGCGAAGTGAGCTGGGATCAAACAGTGACCACGAAAGAATCACAACGCGATTCTTGGAGGTTGGAGAACGGAGCGAGCAGGGGGTGTAATATGTATATATTAAGATTTTACAACAACTGTGCTAGGACACGCAGTGTCTTTATTGTAGCGAGCGAAGCGAGCAGGGTTTGCGTAGCAAACGAAATCCTCCTGTGGGTTGGCGAGATTTAGCTAGCAGGGGGCATAGCCCCCTAGTACATAATAAATCGACAGCAGCTAATAATAACCATCCAACAACATACATGCAATTACCTAAAGCAGAATTTTTTTTCCTAAATTAAATTACAAACAAGTTAATTAAAATCCAAGCCTGTTATCAAAACATATCCAGCTGAAGACACGCTTTTCGCTTTTTGGAAATCAAAACCACACTTGCAACCCATTGTTTTTTTATTTCCTTTTGCATTAGGCTCGTCATGAGGAATTCAAGTTTCATGCAATGTTGCAAGAAAACTCAGAATTTCTAATGGATTTTGTTGCAAAAGCTCCAAATTTTCTTGGCACCACATTTTTTATCCAGAGTGAGCAATCGTGGAACCCAACTTTCCGAGAGTTTCTTCTGTTAAATTCTTCAAGCAAAATATTATGTTAACGGCAGTTTGAGATGCCCATAGTCATCTCAATTTCACGCGCCATTGCACTTCTATCATAAATCAAAATATCATAGATTTTTTTGACGTGAAAACGTCTTTCCTCTCGTTACAGTGATAGCCAGTCGAACTTTCTTCTGTGACAAAATACCGTCCGATTTGAATCTCTAATAACTACGAGACTAATAATGCGAAAAGAATGGTTGACCCCACAACGAATAGATCATATCTGTAAGAGTTTGTCTCTTAGTATTTGTTTTGCCTGTGACGTCATCGTACCAGTTCAGGCGCATGCGCGATTGTTGTTATGAATTTCTTGTATTACCGTTGGTTGTCAAAGAAACGCGATCAGTAATACATCTAATAAAACAGAGTAACCCAATTAGTTTACTTAATT
>BGPR01037919.1:0-14923 GCA_013235015.1 Araneus ventricosus | reverse complement strand
CCGGGGGTACCAGAATAGACCCGTTCGGCTCTGGTGTTTCGATGAGTGGCTTCGAATCCCACCGCTGCCATGGTTGAGTACATGGTTTTACACAAAGTGCATTTATTATCATTTGCTAGTATCTGTAACGAATAGCTATTGGCGTTGATAGCATGGCCGATTTGTTTAAGGCGCTGATGTTTAAGCACAAGTCATTCGGAGCGTGGGTTCTAATTGCACAAGAACCATTGTTGACTATTATTACACAAAATGCATCTATTACAACGCTACAATTACCCGAACCCCACCGCTACCATTATTGACTACTTTTACACAAAGTGCATCTATTATCATTTATTAGTATCTGTAACGAATAGCTACAGACGTAGATAGCATGATCGAGTGGTCTAAAGCGCTGTTGTTAGGCACCAGTCTTTCGTGGCGTGGGTTCTAATCGCACCGCCACCGTTGTTGAGTACTTTTACACAAAGTGCATTATCATTCCTAATATCTGTAACGAATAGCTATAGACGTAGGTAGCGTGGCCGAGTGGTCTACGGCTCTGATTTTAAGCTTTACTCTTTAGAGGCGATGGTACGAATCCCACCATTGCCAGTGTTGAAACTTTTACACAAAGTGCATCTATTATCATTGGCTGGTATCTGTAACGAATTACTATTGGCGTTGATGGCGTGGTCGATTTGTTTAAGGCGTTGGCGTTAAGAACAAGTCATTCGGGGCGTGGGTTCTAATTGCACAAGAACCATTGTTGATTATTATTACACAAAATGCATCTATTACAAAGCTACCATTGTTGACTACTTTCACACAAAGTGTACCTATTATCATTCCTAGTATATGTAACGAATTGCTATAGACATAGGCAGCGCTCTAAGTTCTCTAAGCTCCAAGTTCTCTAAGCCACTGGTTTTAGGAACCAGTCTTTCGAAGCGTGGTTTCGAATTCAACCGTTGCTAAGTTTGAGTATTTTTACAATAAGTGCATCTATTATCATTTGCTAGTATCTGTAACGAATAGCTACAGATGTATGTAGCGTTTCCAAGTGAACTAAAGCGCTGGTTTTAGGCACCAGTCTTTCGAGGCGTGGGTTCGAATCCCGTCGCTACCCTTGTTGACTGTTTTTACGCAAAGTGCATCTATTATGACTCCTAGTATCTGTAACGTATTGAGGAAGACGTAAGTAGCGTAGCCGAGTGGTCTAAGGCGCTGGTTTTAGGCACCAGTCTTTCGAGGCGTGGATTCGGATCCCACCGCTGCCATCGTTGAGACCCTTTACACAAATTGCATCTCGCCAATCCGCTGTCGTCAAGTGAAGTTGTGTGTGTTTGAGCTCCCGGTTGTTCTTCTTTTTAAAGAGGTATTTTATATATTTTGAAACTCCCTGTGCTATTTTACCATCTTAGTACTTATTTTCATCAATTGCGATACGTTTGTGAACTTCTTGCTCTGTTGTTTTTAAATTGTCAGTGAAATAGTCTTTCCACTTCATCAGTGTGCATCCGTGGACTTTCTAAGTCCTCAGTGACTATTCTGCAACTTTATGTGTAATGAATTATCTATTTTATTAAACCGGAACCTCTTACCTGCATTTTCATCTGCTTTAAGTTGCTTTCTGTGCATTTTTAACGCCACAACAAGCCATCAAAGTATTGAACAAGCAGCCATTCCTGTCGGCTGAAGCCGTTCCTCCTCGCCTCCATTTTGTCTTCTGGATATGCCTACCAGCTGTATTTCTTCTTCATCTGTTGCTTAGAGACACCAACTCTCCTAACTGTTTACTTTTGGTCCAACTGGAGCTGCCTTCCTTGAGGTTCGCCGACTTTTCCAGCAACATCGTGCCGACTTCAATATCGTCGACGACTTTCCTGTGACACTATCCTGTGTTTAGTATCTACATCTTTGCTTTTCGACTCGACTTGTGTGTCACCAGATCGGTGTGTTTAACATTGTGCTTCATCTTCAACAGCGGTGTGCTTTTTGATTCTACTTGTGTGTATTCAGATCGGTGTATTTAATCTCTGTGCTTCATCTTCGACAGCGGTGTGCTTTAACTTTGTGATTTACCTCTACAACTTTATAGCCAGTGTCACCGACATCTTTAGTGATTTATCGTGTGTGTACACTTTGAAGATCACTGTTACTGAACTTACTTTTTGTGACTTTTATTCACTTCAGGGCCCAATGTGAGTTTATTTTTCCTTGTAATTTATTCCGTATTTTTATACTTGGCGTTATTTTATTGCGTAATACTGTATTCATTCTTTTATTGCTCTCTGTTCTTTCCGGTATGTGTGCTGTTGAATGTTCTTAATACAAATTTTAATACTTGACCCATTGTGCATTGGTTTTTTACCCACTTAACTTAAATTTTTATACTCCTTTAAATAGTTTACTGATTGATCTTTCTTGTCCTTTCCCCCATACTAAGTATGGGGAAAACGGGGGACAAGTCAACTAAAAAGAAAGGGGAGAAGACTGATGATGAGAGTGGAACTTAGATAGCTTTGAACTCATCTGATTTCCCCAATGAACTTAAAAAATTAATTGATAATCTAGACCCCGAGGACTTCGTTGATAACATAGAGGAGACTTTGAGAGAGAAACTCACTGAACTCAACGATTTTTCTGATACAACTATTGAGGCAAAGCAAAACACGCAAAAAACTTACCTTAGAGCATTGGTCCGGATTAATTGACATCATCAAAGACCTATGTGATAAAGTTAGATCCAGAGACACCACCATTTTTGACCTTCAGGGTGTTTTTACGGACTGCGATCTAGCTCTTATGAGGGCCAAGATTTGGTCCCTCGAAAAGGAAAAATCGGCCCTTCAGGCAAAATTGGATCTTAGTGCAGAGGTATCCTCTACTATTAAAGATTTCCTTCCGAAAATGGATTATCTAAAAAAGATAAATAGCCAAAATCTAATTGAGGAAATCCCTAGGGATAGTCAAAGACGTCACCTGCCCCGATATTAAACCTTCTGTGGAAATCGCCAATAAAGAGATTACGGCAGAGGTAGAGAGGAGGCTCGTACATTTGCCCATGTGGCTTTTCAGTCTAGGAACCTTCCCCCCTCTCATGTGCCCCCCTCCCTCCGATCCTCTCCACCCGAAGAACCAGAGGGTGTGTTATTGATTAAACCGAGAGCTGACACTTCAAAGGACTATATCATAAATAGGAAAATCTTTACCGATATATTACAGAACACCGATCCCTCCGTTCGTCTTCGGAATATTGGTAAACTTCATGGCGGTGGTGTTAGGATGGTGGCGTCTTCACATAGTGGCATTCTAGTAATCAAGAATATCTTCGAAGAAAACGGTGATGAAGTTATGAATGGCTTTGAATTCATTATCCCTAATAAAAGATCTCCCCTATTAATTCTATACAATGTAGATAAAGAGTTCGACCAGGAAAAACTAAAATTTGGGTTACTGGCCAAAAATGTTTTCCTGGCCGATAGTAACAATAAACCGCATTTTAAAGTCGAATTTAATATCCCGGCCAGACATAAACAAAAATGCTATTGGATCCTCTCCATTAACCCGAAGAAATTCATAGAGATAAAGAATAAGGAGGGGCTATACTTCCATTTCTCTGGCTAAGAACCTCAGAATTCATTTCGGTTAAACTTTGCAAAAAATGTTATGCATACGGGCACACTACCAAGAACTGTGATCCAAAGAATGAGCAAAGATGCGATCGGTGTGGGGATATTAAGGGAAACAATCATAGATGCTCGGGCATTAGATGTATCAATTGTACTGAATCTAATTCAAAATTTAAATCCAATTTCGGCATGAATCACAGCTGCCTTGACCCTAATTGCAAAACCTTTCTTAAACATAAAGAAATAATCATGAATAGGACCGACTATGACCTCTAATTCTCTCAGGGGTATTCAAATTAACGTCAGTCACTGCGAAGTCGCTCACACGGGGGTCTTCTTGGTCGCTAGGGACTTTGGACTCGATTTCATTGCCATCCAGGGCCCTGATCTTATTAAAGGTGAACCCCCCGAAAACAAATTTTGAATGCAAAGTTTTTATGTCGGAGGGTAGGAAAGCCATAACTTATATTTTAAATAAAGCTTTTAACTCCTTTTTTAAGTTCAACACGGTGGTTTTTGGACTCCGTATTAATAATACAATTTTTAATATTTTTAACTGCTGTTTTCCTCCCCAAGACGACATTGATCAAATGCTTGAAGAGCTTCAGGATTTTAACTTCTACAATAGTTTTAATTTAGTCGTGGGGGATTTTAATTGTAAATCTCGAAGCTGGGGCTATGACTCAGACAATTACAGAGGAAGAAGACTGTCGGAGTTCATAGCTGCCAGCAATTTTCATATCTGTAATATTTCTCAATATGGCCCTACCTTCCAATCGACTATTCATGTGGGATTCCCTGATTTAACCTTACTCAGCATTCCAATTATTAATTATATGAAAAATTGTGGTGTCCTGGATATGGGGTCCCATAGCGACCGCAAATATATTTATTTTAACTTAGAAATGGATGACATACCAGAGGCTGACTTCTTTTTAAAATCAAAATATGGACAAGGAAAATTCATTGACTTTATTAAAAGGCACCCCAATCCCTTATAAATAAATTTAAACTTATTTCTAATACTCTCTACTTAAATAATCTATTCAAAGACTTTATTGAATTGGTTAAAAGAGATGCATTTAAAAGCTTTAAAAAGAAACCTAAAAAATATGCCAAGAAGTTCAGCTTCTGGAATGAGGACCTCCGTTTAACCAGGAATAATGTGAGCAAACTTTTTTAAAAATTATACTAGAAATAAACTTTCAGGCTCCAGTGTTGACGTTGTCCAGAGCTCGGGGTCTGCCTATAGAAAAGCCAGAGCCGATTGTAAAAGGCTTTTACTTTTAACAAAAAGAAAGGCCTGGGAAATCTTTTGCGTTAATTATAATGAACAATTTGGATTTTTATTTGAACTTGTTTTTAACAAGGGTAATTCTGATAGTTCTATTGGGGTTAACCCAAATAACAACCCCAATAATTCAATTGAAGATAAAATTACTTTTATTATGGACAATTTTTCCCAGGCCAAACTGATGACGAAAAACTTGATTTTATCTCTGTAATCGGCTCCATCGATCCCATTTTAATGGAGGACTTAGAGTTTCCTCAGAGGCTTGAAAGGAGGCAAGGCCCCGGGTCTGGACCGAATCGACTATCGCATGTGGAGAGCGGTTTTTAACATAGATAGAGATTTTATTTTAGATCTTTTTAATATGTGTTTTAAATTCAACTACTTTCCTCTCTGTCTAAGGAATGCCAGGATTTTCTTCCTATTGAAAGATGGGAAGGATCCTGGCCTTTGTTCCTCGTACCGACCGGTTTGCCTACTGCCGACCTTAGGCAAAATAATCGAAAGGCTGTTCCTTCTAAAATTAAATAAGTGGCTAGATCAAAATAACATTATACATGAGAACCAATACGGCTTTTTGGAGGGCAAAAGCTGTGATCTAGTCATACACAAAATTATGGAGACAATAAAACAACGCATGCAAACTGAACACCTTGCCCTCGTCTCCTTAGATATCAAATCAGCCTTCTATAATATGAACTGGTCGGTACTTTTTAATATTTTTAATGATTTTAACATGCCTGATTTTTACAAAAATTTTATATTTTATTATTTAGACAATAGACTTGTGTTTTACGTTAATGAGGTTTTTAAAACTTTTAGACGGTGCTATAGGGGTTGTCCTCAGGGGTCAGTTATCGCACCTTCAGTTTGGAATATTTATATAAACTCGATTCTTACTAATAACAACTGTGGAGAACTCTACACCCAAGCCTTCGTTGGGTAGCTGGTTCGACCTGGCGCTAATTTTTGGGGGTCGTACAGCCAGAGAACTAGAAAGAAATACAAATTTAGCTCTTGCCAAAATTGCAACAAATCTCGACTCCCTAAAATTAAATCTGTCAATACAAAAGTGCCAGGCCGTGATCTACAGAAGCATAACATCTCAAAAGTTTTCCAAACGTAATTCCACAGTTTTAAACCGCAAGCCAACCTTCAAAATTAATAATACTTCGATCAAAATTACCGTTAGCCTGAAAATCTTGGGGATTGTAATTGATGATAAATTAACATGGACCGCCCACATTAACACATTATATGATAAATATTTATTCTTAACTTCAAATTTTAACCGCATTATTAAGATTTACTGGAGTACCAATAAGAACTTAATAAAATGTTGGTATAATACTGTTATAGAAAAAGCCCTACTCTATGGCACCAGCGTCTGGGGCGGGGCTCTAAACAAATATCATATTGGCAGACTACATAAAATTCAGAGAGTTTTTCTTTTAAATTTTTCCAGGGGCTACCGTACAACTTCTACTAACGTTTTGAATATTTTAACCGGCATCCCCTATTCATATCACGGCCAGGGCTGAGTATCTGAAGTTACAGATCTGGGTGCGGCGCTCCAATGATTTTAATAACGTCATAAACAATGTCCAACTCGAACACAATATTTTAATAAAAGGTATTCCGTCTGCATAAAAACCAATCCCACTATAGGCGCCTGTGGGGAGTGTTTTCGATGTCGATATTTCCCTTTTTTGGCGAGAAATGCTTTGTAAAGTTTTTCTATTTCGACGACCGAGAGATGCTATCTGTTATAAGGATGTAAACATTTTTACTTTGCAGTTTTTTTGAGTGTGGGACTTAAAGTAAAATGAATTCCTTCTTGAGCGTCATTGAATATAAATGCAATTTTAAACCTAAACATGAAATAAGTATATAGTGTATAATTCTTTGCTAAAGTAAATAATCTAATACGCATAAGTTAGAAAAATATTCAAATTCATAAATACTTGCCAATGAGCTTAATATGAGCAAGAATTAAAGTTGAAAATAATATGTTATTAGTTGTTAATTGTAAATAAAGATGGATGGTTTTCAAAACATGAAAAAAAAACTCAGTTTCGCGCCAATCAAAGTAAACACGGAAACCCTACCGGGCATAATGATCAACTTGGCGTGGTAAAAGACGTTCCCATACGCGCCTATAGTGGGATTGGTTTTTATGCATCCCCGTCTGACAGAAAATTTGTATCTCCATCTTGAAACTTAGCAGACGCCAATTACGAGGTATACGCGGACGGATAAAGGATTAATAACGAAACTGGGTTCGCCGTGTGTATCCTCAAAAATAACAACAATATCCAGAACCATCTATTCAAATTAAAATCACATAATTCCGTTTCTCAGGCCGAGTTGGCAGCAATTCAATTCGCGGCCAATTGGGCTGTCAGTCGCAATTCCAAAATTAATATCTATACTGACAGCCTTTCATCTATATTGGCCTTACAGAGCGAATTTTGATTTGAGCTCAGATCAAATTTTGTAAATGAGGCCAAAAACGATCTCCATAAAGCGATAAATTTGGTCGGTCTCTCCTTGGTGAAGGCCCATGTTGGCATCCAAGGTAATGAGTTAGCCGACCAACAGGCCAAACTAGCCATATCCACTAGCGAGGAGCTAAGCATACTCGCTCCTCGGTCATTTTTAACTCTTTGAACCTGGCTATAGTGAGGATTCAAGTGCCTCAAAAACTGTAGTAAATATTCATTCAAGAAATCAGGATGAAATCCTCCCTTTCTCTACAGAAATTCCAGGAGGACGACACCCTCGGTTGCACGAACAATTGTCAATAAAGAAAGGAACTAATTTTCTCTCGTAAAATTCACCCAGGTGCCCGAAACCACCCGAGTTCGGCCTGTGTTGAATAAGGCAGTTTGAGGCGGGTTAGGGCTCATAGAACATTGAAAGAAAATATTATCAGAGTGGAGTGGCTACTGGAACAATTATAACTCAGCCTCGGGGATTAGGGTGAGAAGCTTTTTATATACGGTTAGCCCCAAGTTTTTAATTTATAATAAAATTTTAATCTTTTTTTTAAGTAGTCACGGTCCATTCCCCTTTTATTTACACCGATTCAAAAGACTCGATTCTCCACTTTGCGTCTGTGGCTTGGTGGGCGATGCTGACCATTATACCTTTGATTGCACGCTTACCAAGGAATTCCATTTAATTAAGCTCACAGACGCCAGCAAAAAAGTATGGTTTAATAATCTTATTGTAAATAAACAGGCCATCGGAAAAATGACTAAGGCTTTTAAAATTAGCAATGACATTTGTGATTCACTGACCCGGGACCCCCCTTAGACTTTTTAAAATTTTAAAATTTTCTTAAACTTTTGGATTTGTACTTATGTGTCTCTATTTGTGTTGACTTTGTTTACTTTACTCTTGACTAATAATGTTTGAGCGGAGATCCAACGTGGAGTGGGCGAAGTACGTCGGGAGTGTATTCTCCTGGTAGGGCCACCCAAGGCGTGAAGGCCACTTCATCTTCTTCCCTCTCTCAACTTCTTGCTTTTTCTTTCCTTTGAGTATATTTTATACTCTGTCATTTAACCTGATTTTTATTACTTGACTATTTTAATTATTTGACTTTGACTTTTTTAAATTTATGACTGGCATGTTGCCATACTGTTGGGATTGGAGTGGTCTTTTATTGGTTTTATTATCGCTTTTAATGTGATTTTACTATCTTTTACTATACCTTGACTTTCGTTTTAAAAGATTTTGAATTATATATATATATATATATATATATATATGTTGCTTTCGATTCTTTTTAAATCATCTTCAATGTATTTATCTTTTATTCCAGAATTTTTCCATTTTTAATTGTCTTTTGCTTTTTAAAGGAATGGCGGCATATTTTAACGGGTTTCGTTTGTCGTTAGCAGAAAAAAGCACAAATTAATATCATAAGCGAGCTTCCCTTCCTGACGAGCTGTTCGCTATTATATTTTTCAATTTATTTTGGTTTTTGTCTATTTTTTGCCATTGTGTTGGTTGTTTTTGAGTTTTTGTCTTATGTTTCTTGTTTGTTTTGATATACACACACATATATATATATATATATTTGCCGCTCTCCAGGTCGATCCTGCTTTACCCCTATGTCGGTCATTGGGTTGGGTGGCTGTCCCCCTTTTTATTTCCCTTTTTCCCCGATCGCTACGGTAGTATTTGCCCGGGAGATGACCCATTCGGGCCAGTTGCTCTGTTGTTTTAATATTTCAAATACTTTTAAATTCTTGTCTTTTAAACATTTTAGCTCAGTCATCTTTGACACACATTTTAAATTTTAAACTTTAGACTTTACTTTGTCTCTCGCTAAGGGGTATTACTCCCCCCTTCGACGCAACATTCTCTTGACTTCAACTAACTGCTTTTACATATTTTACTTTCTGACATTGCACGGGTCTTTTAACTTATATGATTGCTTGTGTGTGTGTGTCTGTTGTGTGTTGTGTTGTCTTTTTGTGCTGGCATTTTACACGCTTCTATTGCTTCTATATTTCATTTTATACCCTTTTTTATGCTCTATAAATGATCATTTGTAACACGGCAATCGGATGGCTGGTGTGTTTATCTTACTTCTATAGAAGTCTCTTTATCTTTTAAAACTCTGATTTTAAATACCGGACTGAATCACTCTAGATTTTGTTCGGAACACGGGACTGGAAAACTTTGAAATTTAAATACTTTGAATTAGAACACAGGACTGGATTACATTGGAAGTTTTTGGGGTTTTTATATTAGAGTACAGGACTGGAATACTTTAAAAATTTTATATTCGGAACACAGGACAGGTCAACTTAGAAGTTTATTTTTATCAGAACACAGGACTGCAAAATTTTTTTAAAAAAATACACGCCTGGGCGTGCCCACCCTGACCAACCTCCGAGACGGGTTGAGTTAATTGTGTGGATGGTAATGTATTATCATGTATTAAATAGAAAGACCGGGCCCATTTACCACCTTGATCCTAGCTGCCCCGGGGCTCTTCGGGCTTGTCCTCTACCGTCCGACTGAAAAGAAATTAAACCTTTTAATAATAATGCGTTCAGAATTAATTTAATTCATAAAATGAAGATACTTCACCAACTTCTGATCCTGGGCTTTGGCTCTCCCTCTTTCCAACCGATGTCTCACCTCTTCAAGATGTACCTGAAAGAAGAACAAGTTATTATTTCGAAAACCAGTTCTGAATAAATGAATAATCTAGACAACTTCACCAGACTCCAGACTCTTTCGATTGATTCCGGAAAACCAGTTCTGAATAAATGTAATGTCAGAACAACTCTCACACAGACACCAGACTTCTGATTGATGATTCCGACTTGCATCTCTTGACACACATCTACCGTCCTCCGGTCTCTGACCTCCAGTCTCGGTCAGGATCTCGACCAGCTACTCTGCCTCTAAAGCTCCCTGCTCAACAAAAGAAACTTCCAACTTTCCATCTACCGTCCACTTGAAAAGAAATTAAATCTTTAAAAAACAATCAGTTCAGAATTAATTTATGTAATAAAAGGAAGATACTTCAACTGCTGATCCTGGGCTTTGGCTCTCCTCTTTCCAACCGATGTCTCACCTCTTCAAGATGCATTTACTAGAGAACAAATTATTAGCTTTGAAAAACACAGTTCTCGAATAAATGAATAATCTGACAATCTCTACCAGACTCCAGATTTCTGATATGATTCGAAAACCAGTTCTGATAAATGAATAATCGTAGACAACTCGACCAGACCTGCTGACTTATTGATTGCCGACTTGACCTGGACACATCCAGTCCTCTCGTCATCCACTGACCTTCTCCAGCTCCGGTCCGGATTCGACCAAGTAACTCTCTGCCTCAAACTCTGCTCAACAAAAAAGAATCTTCCGGCTTTTCTCTACCATCGACTGAAAAGAAATAAACTTATAACAATACGTTCAGAATTAATTTTAATTAATAAAAGAAGATATCTTCAACTAGACCTGCTTTGGCTCTCCTCTTTCCAACTCGATTCTATACCTCTTCACAGATGTACTCTAAGAAAGAAGAATAAGCATATTTCTGAAAACCAGTTCTGAATAAATGAATAATCTAGACAACTTCACCAGACTCCAGACTCCTGATTGATGATTCCGACTTGCATCTCTTAACGGACATCAACCAGTCCTCTCCGGTCTCCGACCTTCTCCAGCTCCGGTCCAGGATTCGGCCAAGCTACTCTGCCTCTGAACCCCTGCTCAACAAAGAATCACATAGCATGGTAATGACGGGGCACCCCACTACATAAAACTCAAATTAAATTTGACTAACTTAACTAACTACACTAAGTATTAGTCGGTGCGGCGCGATGTGGAGCTCTTCCCCAACTCCTCCGGCTCCACCGGTGCGGCGCGTTATGGGCACGTCCCTGTCCGCCGGCCCAGCTCATCCGGTTTACCTTGATTTTTAAATTCCTTGATATTTTATTATTGTATTTTAATTTTTATATACTTTCTTGTGTATGACCCCCTTACTATGGGAAGGTGTCTTCTATATTACTATACCAACATTTTACACAGTGCATGTTCTAAATTTGTATGATGAAATCTGTATTACCGCCCTTTGGCGTAGTTATTACAAATAATATGTGTTGTGTCCAGCACCCTTTTTTGTTTGCGTCCTGCACCTTTTATCATATATTTTAATTCACTGCCCGTGTTTTGGGCAATGATTGTATTGATTTTAACTTGACTAAAATAAATCTTGTCCTTGTGGCCGGGGCCGCTGTTCCTCAGCGTGCTTTTGGGGTCTCTTTCCCCGTCGGCCTTCTTTTGCCTAACGCCATTCTTGGTAGGCTGAGCCGCCATGGGCATGCACCCACAAAGTGCATCTATTATCATTTCATAGTAGAGAGGTCTAAGTCGCTGGTTTTATGCACCAGTCTTTCGAGGCGTGTGTTCGGATCCCACCGCTACCTTTGTTGACTGTTTTTACACAAAGTGCACCTATTTTGACTCCTAGTATCTGTAACGAATTCAGGAAGACCTAGGTAGCGTGGCCGAGTGGTCTAAGTCGCTGGTTTTATCCACCAGTCTTTCGAGGCGTTGTTTCGGATCCCACTGCTAACCTTGTTGACTGTTTGTACACAAGAAACTTTGTGTAAAAATTAATATTGGTCTTTTTAACAAATATCAATTGGGTAGTATTGAGAACTCGAAAATAACGCAGAATATAATCATACAGAAACGATTTGAGCAGCAAGTTAAAATAACCATTTCACCTAAGGAATTGATTTATTCACAAAATATTCTGATTTCATTAATTTTAAGAATGACAAAATTTTTCAAAATGAAAACGAATATAAACACGCCCCCCTGAGGTGTCACATTTTCAGACTGACAACACTCAGAAAACTTCAAATATCTTTAAAACTATTTGGATATCATATCTAAAATTTGGGGGTCTATTCTGGTACCCCTGTTTGGGTTGGGAGTTGGATTGGGTTCCGCACGTTAACAACGGAACCCAACCCAACTCTCAACCCAACTGGGGGTACCAGAATAGACCCCTTGGAGTCAAGTTTCCAACCGTATGGGACATCAAAAAATGCAAAAAGCAGTTTTTCGATGTTTTTGTCATTTTTAAGGTATACTGTGTAGCCTTAAATCGGAAACATCAAGATTAAGCTATTTTGAGGTTATTTTACATCAAGAAAATGGAGGAGGTTCAGAAAAATTATCGAAAAATCTATAGAAAATTATTTTTAAAATCTTTTTTATAAATATGTAATAAAATATTTTTAAAATATGGTTAAATATCATAAAAAAAGAATGCTATTGAATTCCTTACATCACCTCGAAAATTAGTCAAGAGAAAAATTTAAAAAATTCGCACTGACTACACCTTGACTTCAAAATATGGCTAATTAGTGGGTAGTGGTGGTGCATAGTGGTTTATTCGACAAAGCAAAAATGAAACAATGGAATGCGTTTGGGTTAGGCACGAAAGTGAAAAGTAACTGTCCTATAAATAGGAAACTGGGTGTTAACGAGTTTAATGTCTTAGTTTCGTCCCATAAAATTAAAGTATGCAGGTTTAGGGTGTTATTTTAACCCCTTAACCGCCGTGCCCGTCATATTGACGAGCATCGAATTATCGCATTTTTAGGCTTATAAACTAAAATTTAATCTTTAATTAGCTTTGTAATTTGACATAAATATTACGTTGAATCCATAAGCATCTCAAGTATTCTATGCCTTCTTAGATGAATGAAAACGACAGCCCCTTTCCAAAACAGGAGGGGTCATCCTATTAGGTAGCAAAACAATGCGACCCTTAAGGGGTTAATATGCCGACAAACTCAGGAGCATGTTAATAGACATCAAGAGGAACTGTAATGAAAATGGAACATCGAGTCTCAAAATTAGTTTAGTCGATATAAATAGAGAAAATACTGTTACGAACATGGAAAGTCGCTTCCCAGCAATGTTAGGGGTCTATTCTGGTACCCCCGGTTGGGTTGGGTTCCGTTGTTAACGTGCGGAACCTAACCCAACTCCCAACCCAACCGGGGGTACCAGAATAGACCAATTAGTCTTATGGCTGGAAAGAGAGTTTTACAAGGTTAAGTATGGATTGGCAGGCAGCGGCTCTTCCGGGATCCCTGACCTTGGCGACGAACTTGGAGACCATTTTGGCGACATGGTGACAAATTTGGCGACCTTGGCGACAAATAGATGATTCCAGGAAATGCAACCCTTTTCTCGATATTTCTATTAGGAAAGGGAATACGCTTGAATGTACGAGAAAACTCCATGCGACGTCACGGCCTGTCGGAGAGAGTATATAAGGACCTCGCCTGGATCAGAGTGAGTAGTGTTTTATCCACTGGAACGACTTTAGAGTTTCGTCTCCAGTGCGAGCTAGGAAGCTGGTGAGCTGAGCGCTATTGAAAGTGCTGTTATTGCCGTTGTTAGTTATTTGCTGACCGTTTTTGTGTTGCTAAATATCAAAGTTCTGAACTGTTATTACAGTCGACTCTCGTTTTAACGACTACACATTATAAAGACCATTCCATTATAACGACCAGTGATATAATCCCCAACTGTGTGTTCATATGCACTATGTTATTTTACTTCCGGTATAACGACCGTCCAGTGTCGCCTAGTCCCAATACAACGTCCGAATTCAGCGTGCACTCTTCCCGGTATTTTTCCAAAAAGAGCATGTTTCTAAACGTAAATGACCTTGATTATTGTATTACCAAGCTTCGTAGATGTAGAGTCTTCATTGTTACAGTTCAACTTTGACAGAGGGGGTGGGGAAATTACCACTCACTACAGCACGGAAATTAGAATAGCCTAGAATAATAAAATGTTTCAAGTGCTATTGAGACTTTAAAATGTTTTTTTGAAATGCAGAACATTATTTATCATCTTTAACTGAAATGGAAAATTATGTTTTTCAAAAATCATGTATGCAGAAGAGACAAACAACCATCTCTGATTTTTTCTTCTTCAGAAAATAAATGTTTTGTAAGTAAATAACACCCTTTATTTTCTACTTTAAAATCTGTTTTAGAAATAAAATTTTATCAATTAAAAGTATATTTTTAATACCAGTGATAAAAATAATTTGAGTATTTAGTTGGAATCTCTTTAAAAATCGGCTATTTTTATGGAACTGGTGAGAGTGCATGTGTATATTTTTAATTATATCCACTATAAAGACCACTCGTTATAAAGAACTTTTGCTGTGGGACGCATAGGGTCGTTATAACGAGCGTCGACTGTATCTGTGAATTGTTGTCTGTTTACGTTGCTAATCTGTGCAAGAACTATTGTTTCCTGTACCTGTGCTACGTGTTTTCCTGCATATTTGTGAATAAACTTTCATTCTCCATTATCCTGCGTGTTGGACTGTTTGAACCATACACCCACAGAAAGACTTTAGTAACAATACGCATGCAGACTTTGAATACACGCGGAAACATGGAAAATAAATGACAATTACAAAATGTGTTATTTGAAA
>BGPR01037918.1:0-14923 GCA_013235015.1 Araneus ventricosus | reverse complement strand
GTCTTGAAAATATATATATTTTGTGATTTTTTATATACTTTTATCAAAATGAAATACAGTGATTTTAATATTTTTTTCCTTTTTTCCCACAGCTATAATAAAAAGAAACCAACCATTAACACCTATAAGAAAAAATTGCACAATACCCTACTGAAACTGTTCCCAATTTCATAGAAAAATACAACTTGTGTTGACATAGCCTATCAAACATGCTAACTAAAAAAGTTAAAAAATAGCTGCCTATGGGTTTAAAATTTTTTAATCTTCTTCTATGTTCATCCAATTTGAATTTCGTATTTTGGACATTTATTATACAATAACTTATGAGCGTAAAAAAATGCTTTACTTTTTTACCCTTTTTGTATGTAAGTGTAATGCAATATAATGTAAAATAATAGCTATCGTTTTATAAAAAATACATAGAAATTACCTGATGCCTGAAATATTCAGTGCTTCTTTGTCTTCAAACAAAAAAACTTAGTTCTATCTATTCTTAATTCGTAATTCAGGTAATTGCTGAATTTTCCACGGTGCAATTGATTCTTTTACAGATTTAGAAAGTATTATTTTAAGAGACCATATGAGAGAGAAGACAGTACTGAAGATATAATCGGATTAGGATTATGAAATGTTTGTAGTGGAAGTAAAATGAGGGCACTCTTTCTCTAATTATATTAAAACTGTTTTTGTGTAACTTTTCTTTTTTCCTGAGTAAAAACATGCATAATAAGCTATTCTACATGCGATTATCTCACAGGAAACAACAAAACATTCATAACGTGAAGTAGCAGAACTGAGCAATTTGGACAAAACTTCATTTATTATTTATTTCACTAGTACTATCAACAACAAACAAATAAGAGCAAAGTTTTGTTTGTCTTACCCAATTATATTCGCTTGATTAAATGATTTAATTACTAAAAGACCAATGTATTCCTCAGATATTCAAAGTTTTTAGTTTAGCAACTAATCAAAGAATTCACAGAGTTAATATTTTCTTTGAAGTACAAGATGTAAAATATTATGCTGTATGAGCCGTCGTTTGAAAGAATATTAATTTACTGCTCCAAATATTATATTTATATCAGAATAGTTCTTTATATATTTTAAACATTTAAACGAATTAATACTAATAATTTAAACTAATGAAATCATTTGGTAGTTTTATCAACTAATGCTCAGTTAGGTTCAAAGTTTTCATGATCGTTTTTTGTTTTAAAGTTAGATTGGATATAAAACAAACATTATTTCACTGAAGATCTGTTGTGTATTACGTTTGGAACATGTTAAATGTTCTGATGCTAATGTGGTAGAGAAATTAGAAAGGGAAGCTCAGAAAATAACTCAAAAGTTGGAGGTCCACCCTCATCAGTTAAAATATATAATACGAAACTCATTCAGAAAATAATTGAATCAGCTTCCCCCATCAAACTAAGCAATTTATAACAGAGTAAGTTTTCTGAAAAATTAATAGGTCCAAAATGTCTAAAACTAACATAAAATATTATTTGCTGTGAAGCTAAAATTCTATATATTTTATATTTTTAACTATCTCCATTCCGAGAGATGTGGACAGATTTCAAGACAATCCACCCGCATCTCTCATTTACCTTGATTATGTTAACAAATACTGGCAATAATTTTAATTTCTTACATTGTTTTAAAAATTTCCAATTCACTGTGATTCACAGCATTTGGTACTCTAAATTTAAATTTTTTGTGATTATCCAACTTATTAAAAGTTTAGTCGGTAATAAACTCTGCAATTGCTCTACATCTACTATTTGAAAAATGTGTTACAAAATGAAAATAATTCATGAAAAAGTACAACAATTTAAAATTATTTACCTTCATCTTTAAAACTGTACACTCCTTTTATAGGGAACAAGTTCAGGTGTTAAACAAACTGAAATGCCAACCGCTATTTTTAAACGGAAACTGAAAAGCTCCTGGTTCTCAAGAGTTCTTAATAATCTAATCTCTGGCTTAAAAGGCTAAGTGAGAATCAAGTGTGCCTGGAAGTGCAAGAGATCCATAACTTATGTAGATTACGAATGTTTCTTTTTATATTAGGATACTCCACAGTTTCCAAGGTGAAAAGTGGCCAACTTAGAAGTTACTCAGAACAAATATTTTTTACTAAGAACAAGTCTTTAATACATGTTTATCTATGTTATTTTCAACTACAGAACTTGGCGTTATGTATGCCGATAAAGCCCCAATATTTCATGCCAAAAAATGCACTTTTTGTGTGGGAGCAAATTATTAACTGTATCTGGAGAAAATTCCTTCAACATATGATGTTAAAACTTATTTTCATTAAACTTTTTATATACAGATTGAATTCTTAAGTCCGTTTCGGCCTCAGATGAACTGATGAACCGAATCAACAACAGCCTTGAATGTGGTGTCTGGTTATAATAAAATGGTTGTGTTCCAACAATGAAGTACCAGGTAGCATCCCATAGTTAGGGTTCGCATACAGGAGACCTGGCCAAATGATCAGTTTCAAAGATTTAAAGTGAGAATATATCTAGACATAACATTCCTGGTTGTAGCTGACACGGTTAACCAGTTATTCCAGACAAAATCAACTTAAACATTCGCCTGACATTTGGGCAAGATTTATCAAGCCTAACCCTCAGATTATTAATGGAATTGCAATATTTCCCAAGGATATAGCTGAGGTAAAACTTACATTTGGAGCTTTGTTAGCATAATTAAAATAGGATTACCGCAAATAATAGAGACGAAATTCCAATTAAACAGGATAGTTAGCACTCTCAGAGGATCATATTGAATAGTTTTCTGATGTTGAAAGTGTAATCAGAATTATCGCCCTTGCGTCTGCAATCTCCGACGGACAGCAAGGAAGTCCAGCCATCTAAAGCGACAACTTAATTTACATCATAGGATTTAAAACAACTCTTAGAACATATGTTAATTTAAGTAGGGACTTATTTCTACAATTAATTATATGCATATATATATAACATCATGGTTTCGGTGAAGTATAAAAATGCAATTCCAAAGAAGACAGCAGTCGTTGACGAACGATAAACAGTTTCTTTATTTAATTTATACACTATATGCCCAGAAGTATCCGGACACTTGCAGATTTTCACATTTTTTAGAATTTCTCCGGAATGGTTTAACCGACTGCCTTTAAACTTCGGACATGTAAAGAATAGACAATAACTCACATTTTAATTGAAGATTAGGTCCTGAGGGCAATTAGGGGGCCGTCTACAAACTGATGAAGACAAAAACGTTTTTGGCCCACCCCGCTTCAAAGAATACTGATAACAAGATGAAACTTTCAGAAATGGTAATGTTTAATGTGCATAATATTTACAGGAATTTTTGTAAACTCAGCGCAAATATTTGGGAAGATATAAAGGTTTTCTTAAAAACTCTCAAATTTTCCCACCTGTTTTTTGCTAATAACATGCAGAGGTTTCTGTTATATTATACAGAAAAGATGACAATATGTTAGAGAAGCATTTGTGTAAAACTTTGGAAAAGAATTGTTGAATATTACAGGAATTATGAGCAATTTTAGTAAATAGTGTTTTACTGCGCAAGCGCGAAACATAGTGTAATTTTTCTTTCACAACTTTAAGGCCAGATATATAGGGCAACTTATATAAAACAATTCAGTTCATTATCTTTAGTATTCAGAAAGATATCGGCATTGCAACGAGCAGAATTTTAGTTCCCGTCGAAGAGAAGCTAAAAGATGAGGGGTTGTACACAAATTGATATTTTTTAAACTTATATCTTTAAATAGTTATATTGAATTGTATAGTGGTTAGAATATGCTGAATACCCATGAACGCATCTAATATTCGTAACGAATAAAAAAATATATATGTAGAATTATTAAAAAAGAAATTAATTAGATAAAAAATCGTTTCGCCATAAAATAAATATATTTAAAAATATCGTTTGTGGCCGTAAAATTGTAATATGTAACTTGTTAATATTCATGTAAATAATATAATTAAAGTAATAAAATTTTTGTTATTTATAGCGCCTAATTAGCTGGAATTTAAGTTATGCACGTAATTTATGTGTTCATGGTAGGGTTGGGTGATACTGTATCAACTTGATATTTTGTATCAGGTACGCGAAAGTATCAGGTACGCGAAAATGATACAGACCAAAAGTACCAGGTACTCGGTATCACTTCTCGTACTCGATTGATAACGACCTTGTTCGTTTTCGGTCCAGTGATACTGTATGAACTTGATAAAAAAAATATCAGCTTGAATCTGATCCTCGTTGTGAATGCTTCGCGTTTTCGGTAGAGCTAATGATGATGCGTGCAGATGGCCTTGGTTTTGAAGTGCTAGACGGGTGCGTGGGGGAGAGGAAAGGAAAATATTTGTTGTTATAGGCTGAGTGGATTGAAAGGCGAGGATTTCTGAGCAGTGTCACCCAGATCTATTATTTCTGCCTTGGCGACGACGCTATTAGGCTTGCTTTAGATTTTTGCCTTTCCTTGCAATGTTTTTAAAGTATACCAGATTGATGGGACTTTCTACGAATAAACAAATATATTTTGCTTTGAACATTTTTTTATTTGAAGCAAATAAGTAACTCAAACAGAATTGTTGTTAGCAAAATGAATTGAACATAAAAATTAAACTTTAAGCATGAATATTTTCAGAATATAACGATTTAAAAAAATCTACTTAAAGAAAAAAATTTTATATTCTTTAAATTTAAATATACGATGAAATACTTAAAAACAAAAGTGATGAAAGCTACACTCTTGTTATCATAATTTTATGCTTTATGAAAGTCCTTTTTTTTAATAACGTTTTAAAAAATAAAGTACAAAATTAACCACCAAAGCTATAGATAACAAGCAATTTGGGTACATATAGAAATGCTAGTCTTTAAAGCTAATATCTATTAGTATATAGAGTTTTAATTCGCCCAATTTGAAATAAAAAACACGAAATTTCTTTTATATTAAGAAAGTAGGTTTATTAACAAAACAATAACTTTGAGAACATATGGGTACAACTACGAAAAAGTAGAGAGAGAAAAAAATAAAAAATAAATATTTATTGTTTAAAAAAACTATATATTTATATATATAACAGTCTTTCCATTTAATTTCAGCATTGATTGATTTTCATGACATTATATATATATATATATATTAATATTATTTTTTTAAGTTGGTTTCTGATGATGGCTTGTACAAAGGCCGCGATGGCCTAGTTGGTAAGGTCTCGACTTAAGGGCCGAAGGGTTCCAGGTTCGAAACCCGATTCCACTGAAGATCCGTCGTGTGTTGGGCCTTTTGCACGTAAAATCACACTAGGGGCCAAACGTCATCCCGTTGGTGTGGCACGGAAGTCTGAAGAAGGGATGCCAGCTCAGGTGTCGTCCTCGTCATCTGACTGAGGTTCAAAATTACGATGTCCGTACCAATATAGACCTCGTGTTGCTTCAAAACGGAACGTTAATATAACTAAACTATTATGACTTGTAAATAAAATTATCAAGGCAAATACTACACACTGTAAGACGAACGTTTAAAGTGAAAAAGTTTCCCAGAACGGATTTCTTTCTTGTTTCTACTTTTTAACCCCTCCCAAAAAATACACTAAAACACAAAAACTAGAGCAACCCCTTCTAAATATTGTATTTAGGAGGGGTTGATTAAAGGGTGAGGAAAAAACCTACCAGTTGAAAATCGCTTTATTTATTTTTCTTCAGTGTAGTTTTCGGTAATTTTTGTCCTGCTTATAACCAGATTTTTTTAAACCCTCAAAACCCGGATTAAAAAAACGGCCAAATTAGTTTTGGTAATGGGGTAAATTAAAGAATTCAGGTCACTACTAATCAGTGGGCGGTGGTTTTTAGAAAAAATCTGAATTAGTATTTTTACAATTAAAATAAATTTATTTAATGTAGTTAAATAATATATTAGCAACACTGTATTAAATAGTAAAGGTCATAGGAAAGGTTTCGTTTTTATGGTGATCGTTGAAATGTAATACTTTTAGTTCAATCGGTACAAATAATACACACCTCCTACACGCTGAAGTTTATTTGAGTTGATTGACCTATAACGTCCCGAGTTCTGTAACCTACCACAGGTTATTTGAGTATAAATGTCATTTTCATTAAATTGCTGAAGTCCCAGCCTATTCCACCATTAAAAATGAACAAAGAATTATTCCTGGTGCAGTCATTTAATAGGTGTCTGAAATATCGGATAATTAAATCCCTTCGATGAGACCACTAAGGAAATTTTGGGAGGCGTGTATATTACAGGAAGCTTCGTTATCTCCTTTAGTGGAAATCACCGAAAGAGCTTTAAAAAAATCTCAACCCTAAACATTGGTCCAGGTTAATTAGGAATTGAAATAACCAAAAATGGGTGTTTTGAAATAACCGCCATCTCTAACACTAATCGTTGCTAACATCTGAAATAAAGAAATTACATTGATCGAATAAAATAAAAGGACGCGGCTCGGAGCGAGCTTTTGAGCGAAACAGCTTTATAAATAAATCCTTTCCTCCCTCTTTCCCCCCATCCGTCTAATAGCTGTCAAAACAGAAGCCATCTGGGCATCATCAGAAATACTTCTTCCGAAGCACGCGAAGTCATCACAACTTGAAAGACTCGTATCTGTACCCGATTGCCGAAGTTCCGTTTCAAAGGGCAATGGATCGGTTACCGGCTGTATCAGATACAAAAGCATCGAGTAAATGTAACGGTACCCGATTGGCGAAGTTCCGTTTCGAAGGGGAATGGATCGGTTACTGGCTGTATCAGATACAAAAGTATCAAGTAAATGTATCGGGTACAAACGAGTATCAGTATCCACATGTATCTGATACGGCAAAAACGTGTATCAACCCAAGCCTAGTTCATGGGTATGCAGCTAATTCTAACCACTATACAATTCAATATAACTATTTAAAGATATAAGTTTAAAAAATATCAATTTGTGAACAACCCCTCATTTTTTAGCTTCTCTTCGACGGGAACTAAAATTCTGCTCGTTGCAATGCCGATATCTTTCTGAATACTAAAGATAATGAACTGAATTGTTTTATATAAGTTGCCCTATATATCTGGCCTTAAAGTTGTGAAAGAAAAATTACACTATGTTTCGCGCTTGCGCAGTAAAACACTATTTACTAAAATTGCTCATAATTCCTGTAATATTCAACAATTCTTTTCCAAAGTTTTACACAAATGCTTCTCTAACATATTGTCATCTTTTCTGTATAATATAACAGAAAACTCTGCATGTTATTAGCAAAAAACAGGTGGGAAAATTTGTGAGTTTTTAAGAAAACCTTTATATCTTCCCAAATATTTGCGCTGAGTTTACAAAAATTCTTGTAAATATTATGCACATTAAACATTACCATTTCTGAAAGTTTCATCTTGTTATCAGTATTCTTTGAAGCGGGGTGGGCCAAAAACGTTTTTGTCTTCATCAGTTTGTAGACGGCCCCCTAATTGCCCTCAGGACCTAATCTTCAATGTAAAATGTGAGTTATTGTCTATTCTTTACATGTCCGAAGTTTAAAGGCAGTCGGTTAAACCATTCCGGAGAAATTCTAAAAAATGTGAAAATTTGCAAGTATCCGGATACTTTTGGGCATATAGTGTAGGTTTCAGCTGATTCGGGGATAATTGAGAATAATATCAAGCCATACTTCAATTATTAAGAGACGCAAAGCACAGTCACCGGCGACAAAGAAAAAGCCACGCCGAAGCAGGCATCTGGTATGAAGGCTGCATGGTTTTAGAAAGAGAAAGTTGCACCATCGCAGTGAGATTAAATAGTAGTTGCAAAAGGGGATTTTCTCGGAAGACTCGTGACTCGGAGGTGAAAGTAGCAGTGCGCTTATTACGATGGACGTAGAAGTAATTTAAAATAAGCTATCATTAAAAATAATTTAAGAAAGTTAAAAAACTAAGTTATTACAGTTTTATTACATAAATGCAATAAATTAAGTACGATTGAAATAATTTAATATTTAATTCATTTTCAATGAGATTTCTTACAACTACAGTGTTTTGTATTAACACAGAATCAATAAGCGTTAACAATAATTTTTCTTAGAGTCTCACATTAACGAGATTTGAATAATGTTTCTTATTTTTTATATGTTTCTCTCGAAAATATAAACTGCTAAATATGTTCGTGCTTTTCGTAAGTAAGAGTCAAATTGTTTGTACTCTCTCGCTTTGAATTACACAATATTTTGTAATAAGAAGTAACTATGTTAGGGTCATAGATTCTGCCAACACAGTACAAGATTTTATAAGCACCAGAGACAAATATTACACAATCTACCTCGACCATACAAACTATGAGAACGTGTATGCAATAAATATCGCATATACGATCAGAAAGGAGGCGTCGTGGATCAATCACCCTCCTACTGATGGAGACGGGTTATCGGCTTAAGCTTCGTCTTCATATTCTGACGAATGTTCACAGTTGCAAGATCCGTCGTCAAAAAGCTGTTATATAGCTTGAATATGGAAAATTGCTTCAAAATGGACTAAATTATTTGTTTCACAAAATCAAGCAGTCAGGATTATTTCCGCAGTTCAATTGGAAAAGAGCTGAATTCAGTTTGCTTTCATCAATGGAGAATGTTTCATAGTTTGATATTTCAGACTTTGCGTTATTTTAATAAAACAGGTTTTGAATTTTGTTAATATGGTATTTTTTATAAATAGCTACAAATTGATTGAATGCCGTATCTATTAATGGCCATGGCATTATCTTCAGGTAAAAAATGCAATTTCTCAGAGATTCTTCAAATATTATACATTTTTCCAGAAAAATATTACAAATTTGAATTTTTCAGTGATGATTAATCAGGATAATCTGCTTTTTCAAATTTCTAGGGGGTTTCTAAATGAAAAATTCCAATTATTATTACAAATATTTAGGTGTATTTTTGCAGAAAGTATCCGCTGAATGCTTTTATTCTTTAAAAAAAGTAAAATATTTCGGACCACAAAAAATACATATTTAAATAAATTTATGATTACTTGTTGAAGGTTTATTAGTAAAAGTATAACTATTTATATAGAGATAAGAAATTTTCGTTCAATTTTTATTTTCTAGAAATTTGAGATTAGTGTTGCTGTTAAAAAATTACTTTAAGCCCTTTGTGCGATAAAAATTATAGTCTTCCCATGATGGTGTGTTACATTCTTGACTAAACTTCCTTTTAATTGTTTTTCTCTTGTGGGCATTATAAATTACTTTTTGTAGGAACTTGAATATATTAAAGTGTTATAACCTTTTTTAAATTTTAAGAGAAACTTTTAAAAGTAATAAAAATGTTAATTTAATTTAATGAGTAATTGTTATCAGAAGTTAAAGAACACAGAAGGGAAAGAATGAAGATGTCGCAGCAGTATTGTAGAGCTTCTTGTGCTAATAGGGTACTGATTAACTGCATCTCAAAATACAATTAAGCAATATATTTTTCAGTTCTATACATTTTATACAGGTCTTGTTGAAGCATTATTCGCTTCTGTCTTAAAGATGTGTTCAACTTTCAGGCTATTCATATATAAATGACACTCATATGCTCAAATACAGGGTGTCCAACAAAGGACTCCCTCATTTTAAAATTAAATAACTCGGCAACGGAGATCGATAGAAGAACGAAACCAGTGATATGCTTAGTCTGAAAGCCGTAAAAATCTGATACAAAAGTTTCAAAATTAGTTATAAATGTTGCCGACAGGTGGCGCTGCAGGTTGTAATAGCTATTCAGAATCCTATAAGAAATCTATAAACTGTCCTTGGCAAGCACGAAAAATGCTTAATTTGAATCGATTGTGATGTGATTGCAACGATTACTTGCAAATGATAGTTTATAGCTTTCTTCTCGAAATCTGAACTGTGATTACAACGTACAGCGCCACCTGTCGGCAACATTTATATCTAATTTTGAAACTTTTGTATCAGATTTTTACGGCTTTCAGACTAAGCATATCACTGGTTTCGTTCTTCTATCGATCTCCGTTGCCGAGTTATTTAATTTAAAAATGAGGGAGTCCTTTGTTGGACACCCTGTATCTACTCTATATTATTTTCGTATGATTCTCAGATATAATTAAAGGTTACATAATTCCATCTATTAGAGCTTAAATGAAGAATAGAGACCAGAAAACCATTTTTTCCAAAATGGCACTATTTAGACTAGAGGTCCCTACAAATAAATGAAAGTAATGATGAAATGCTGTAATTTTTCTCTCTCGATTAGTGTAGAGTTTAAAAAATTAAAGGAGATTAGAATATAGTGCGAAAAATCATAGCATGATAATTTTTCAGGCTTAATTCACCTATTTTTATATTATTTTTAAAAATTGAAGCTTAATTAAAGCAAACATAATGTGGAAGCAAAAAACTTATTTAATATGTCCGCAAAGTTCATAAATCGAATAAACAAAACAAGAGAAAAATATTGTTTGATAAATTTTTATTTTAAAAAATCATTAAAATTTTAAAAAAGCTCATACATAAAATTGGAATCTCTGGAAAACTTATATTTTGAATCTTAAAGTTGTGTAAAAGTAATTTTTGGGCAATATTACCGAAGTCCTTGAAGAAAAACGCTAAAAATTCGATTAATTTTTAATTAAAAGTCTAAATAAATTTTGAAAAACCTTTCTTATTGAGCAACTACTATCAGAGAAGTAGCTACGTGCCCAGTTTGGTAACTCAATATCGAATGATCTGCCCTGTAAAGCGTTTTGTACGATTTTTGCATCATGTATGTCTCATATTGCATTAACCCGTTAACGCCCAGAGTCCTATTTATAGGACGATTACATTTCAATTCCGAGGTTAAACCTAATGCATTCCAATGATTCGCTTATTATTTTTCTATGAAGTCAACAGGTATTCCCAAACTCCTAAACTATTTTCAACAGCCATACATTTTTGATGAGGAGAATTCGTCATTTTTAATTTTTAAAAAATTTTTCTTTCATTTTATTTTAAGGTAATGCAAGGAATTAGAAAGTATTTTTTTATATTTTACTATATTTTAAAAATCTTTAATACTTGTTTTAAAAAAGTTTTTTAAAATGATTTTCTACCGATTTTTTAATATTTTTTCCAAAATATTTTTAAAAAAACGAAAAAAAATTATTCAAATTTATTTTCCATCACATTTATGTGAATACTAGCTGTTACCCGCTACTTCGTGCGCGAAGAATTTGAATTATTATTATTTTTTTTAATTCACGAATGTAAATGTTTCGTTACATGTTGAAAGGGGAAATTAAAAGTTTTGACGGTTGATAATTGGACGACTAACAGGAGTGTATGCTGTTATAGTTAGGTAATTTGTTTATTTATGCTAACACACTTTTGTATACTACGTTTTTTGTTTTACGTTTTCTGCGTGGATGTAGAGGTTTTGTGGTCTGGACACACGTGAACAAGCCACGTATAGTTGCCCATGGGAAAAATATGACTTTACAAATGTACGCCTGCCCCTTTGAGTGTCTGGCAATGAACCTGGCAAATGCTAATTTTAAAGGGAATTGTTACCTTTTGAACTTGGATGGTAAATCCTTTGGTATTATCGGAATGCGTGAAATTAAAACACTCTCTCGTTTTTAAACACTCTCACAACGTTTGGACCTAGGTGTGCAATTTCTAATAGTGCGCAGTCTCGGTACATCGAGCTAACGTATCAATAGTACTGGCACACCGACTTTTAATCTCAACTTGTCTGAAGGGTACCCCTGACAATTCTAAGAAGTTGAAGAACTTGTTATCTGTTATATGAAGAAGTTGATCTTAATTATTATTGCCCATTAGCGTATCTACCGGTAGATATTCTGTAATACCTCCCTCCATTTGTTACATATATTTTTTTTATTTATCTGACCTAAACTTTCATTAATCAGTGCCAAAATTACCAATTCGACAACCATTCTCTATTCCTCATATATTCTCCTTTACTTTAAATTACATCATTATACTCAATGGTATCATCAGGCCCTTATAATCTGTGGAATATACCATCCAACATGCTATATGACATCCACTTCTACCATTCAAAAGAATACATAAAATAAGATACTATATCTTCGCATAATTTCCTTTAGTTATAATTAACATCAGTTTCTAAATATTAATTTAAAATCTCTTGCAGCTATATCATATCTATTAATAGATTTCTGTCCCGACGTCAATTTATCGAGAGTTTCTTGAATAAAATCTGATGTAGAAAAGATATATGTGCAAATATAAATAACTAAAATTAAATAGACGGCAAACTCGAAAAATGAAAATCAAGCGTCGAGTTGAATAATTTCAGTTATTATTCCATAAATAAATTATTTGTTTATTTTCTCAGAAATATCACGTAATTGCGGTTTGCTTTAAGATCATGTGATGTGTGACAACAAAAATAAGTTATTCCACGTATAGTTTGGCTGTGAAAGCGTAACAAACAGACACACTTTTTCATTTAATATATTATTAAGGATTTTTATTATTTCTTAGGAAACGCAAGTAAAAATGACAGGTAATATGAACTGCGGTGATTTTTTAATCTAACTAAATAAGCTTTAGAATTTTTTAAGAACCAATGAAAACATTGTCAAACGATATTTGAAAAAAATAAACAGAAAAAATAATGGCAAAGTAATTACACCGTTGCCTAGCAACTCATCAGTATCCACTCTAGTATCATTAAATTTGATTTATTTTAAAATCGCCTGCGTGTCAACTTATTAAAATTTGAAAAATTAATAAAAATTGAAGGAAAAATGTCACAGATATAAAATTTATATCATAAAAAAGGTAAAATTTTTAACTTGAAGATGGTATCAAAATCATTTTCAGGAAATGATTTGCTCCAAACTTATAGCGGAAAAACGGTTTCGGTTACTTTTTAATTAACTCACTGTTTAATTGACTTTTGCGCTTTAAAAATTTGACAGTAATCTTTCCCTTGTCTTAATTAATAAGTGTGCAAAGTTTGGTCGAAATCAGTGCCGTGGTTTAGGAGGAGATGTGGAACATAGATACAAACGTACATACAAACATACATACAAACATACATACAAACCCACAATGACTTTTATTTATATTAAGATTGGTATTTTGACCATAAATTAATAGAAATTTACAGAAATCTATTCTTTGAATTAATTTGGGCGATAACGTGTTAAGCAATTCCATCCTATAAACATTATCTTGTTGAATTAGAAGGAAATTAATAGGTAACTGATCATTTTAAGATGCAAAGTTATCACAATTTGGAAGCTTATCGACTTCAAGGAAATAAAAGTATTCATCCTTTATTCCTTTTCCGTTTCCATAAACATTTGAATGTGAAAATAAAACAAAACAAGGGCGAGGGACCCATTTTAAGTAGCAAAAGAAACAATGAACAATTAAAATTCCAGAACACAATTTATGAATTGGATCATGAGACAATGCGCATGCTCGAAACGGAGAAATTTAAGGATGTTAAGCGTAGGAAAGTCGAAACTTTAAATGTTCAATTATTCACTTGTTGAAGCACCTTCAACTATTTCTGTTTCCAAGTCCTTGGTTTCAATAAGGAAGATGTCTTTGCTCACAATTAAGAGAAATGAATATCACTTAAGCAGAATAAGCGTGCGGTGTTGGAAGATGTCACTGAAAGTATTCTAACCGATGCTTTACTTGTTGCAGGGCTAAACGTAATCTAACGTAAGAAGTAGCAAAAGTAAGTGGAGGATTTATTTGCTTTAATACTTTGCAATTATGACATGTATATATAATAGGATTTTATAGATATTCCGTCTTTAATTCGTGAATGTAAAAGAAAAAACTTTTTATTTTCTTTGTCATTTGATACTGAACTTGAGTGAAAAGTGACAAGACCTTTCAGATTACCCTGAACGTCTTTATTTTTGACACTATTCTGGATTGATACCTTTCTTTTAGTCCTGAATTTGAATTAAATATCCCAGATGATACCTCCCTTAATTTTTTTATAAATGATATACATAAAGAGAATTTACTGTTAGCGTCCGGAACCCATGTTTGGAATTATACCAGTCTATATATCGTTAACTCATAAACGAATAAAGCCAAACGAATGAAATTTATAATGTGGTCTCTGAATCAAAATTGTAGATCTTTATCAGATTTTGGACGAAATCAGTCAAAGGGTCTGTCTACTGGCATGCACGAATAACACCTAAAACACAACTAGTTAGATAAATGATGTTTGGTATGTGTTCTGGACAGAACTTCGACGAAGTTCTCGTAGGTTCCGGTAGTCGTTTATGCACTGTCAAAACTATGGTGGACACATGAGGTCTGGACGCGAAATTGAAGATTCATATGAAATAATGGACACAATCAGTGAGAAGGAAGATGTCGAAAAGGCAAATTTGATTCTTTCTTTAATTTACGATAAAGCTAAACAATAAACGCACCATATTTCTGAAGTTTGCGAGAAATTGAGAAGAGAACACTCTCGATGGTTGCTCGTAAATAAATAGTTCTCGTTATAAACTTAAAACGACATTTGCCAAGATTTTAAAATGTTAACTGCTGAAAAATTTTCCATACCATTATTTATACATAGAGCACGGTTGTCAGAGTTTAGTGAATAATGGGAGTTTATTGTTGCAGTTCGTTTAAATATTAATGATACATTAATAGTTTCCGTTGCATACTTAAGTTTGTACTATTTGAGTGCCGATGTAATATGACAAGATGTCCCGAAATAGCTAGGGTAGCCTGACTTCATTCTTTTTCCCTGACTGACTTTTGACTCCCACCTTTTTGCAAAATATCATGAGTGCTGCAGATTAATGTTAAAAAATGAATTGATTGCAAAATTTGGGCTTAATTCTTCATTTCATTCATAATTTATTTCTAACTTA
>BGPR01037916.1:0-14924 GCA_013235015.1 Araneus ventricosus | reverse complement strand
ATAACACTAAATGGGGGCGCGAGCATATCGAAAAGAAAATATTATTTAAAAAATTGATTAATTTACTGAAAGGAAAGTAAAACGAAATACATTATGTCATACTCTTCGGTGTTGCCAAATATCAATAAATTTATTTATTCTTGGTAATTCGCAAGGTTTGTAATGAAGGTCGTAGTGTTGCTTTAGCAACAAATAACAAAAATTCATTATTATTATTATTATATAAATTGTTATTGTGTTGGGGGGCGTTATGAAAATTGATTGAAAAATGGGTCGCAAATAATGAAAGGTTGAGAAACGCTGGGGTAGAGTAATGATATGGGGTTGAGTTATCTCCACACCGATGACCGGTTGTACCTTTAGTGGGAGCGTTGGGCTGTGACCGTTTATAGCTATTTGGCCCGACACACATGTGCGATTTGTGTCAGACAAATCATTCGCAGCAAACTGACTGAGAAGAGGTTACTGGCTTGAAGTACAATCATAGCAGCTAGGTAGTACACTTTTACCTGCCGTCAAGCTGCGATGTCGGACAAATCAATAGCTATACTTTTTCTTGTCAGTTTTCCCTGGGGTTGGAGAGAAATCGGAAAAGTACCGAATGTATGTGAGTACTGCCAATGCACTTCACGTCGCTACTCACTTCTCCGGCAGTTTGTGTCGCTAATTATTTGTCCGACACCAATCGCATGAGTGTACTGGTCGGTGCAATCGTGACGATTTTATTCAGATTGCACCGAAAACTACGTCAGGGCGGGGGGCCAAGTCCCTTGTGATAACCCAGTTAAAGTGATGATCATACGAGACGTCGTCATTTCTGACGTGGATAATCGGAATGATTGACGTAAAAAAAATGGATATGCCTTACATGTATACGGCTGTGGACGAGAATTAGCAACAGAAACAGACAGCAATTCACTAATAATTATAACAACAGCGGCACATCCAAAACCGCTCGGCGTCTAACAGCTTACTAGCTCGCACTGCAGATAACACTCCAAAGAGAGATTCAAAAAACGTTCGTACTCCAGAGGCGAACCCAGTCGATCAACACACATTGCTATGTGATCCGAGCAAGGTCTATTTATAGTCTCCCCGCCAGGCCGTGACGTCACATGGAATCATCTGGTTGAATCAGGATCTCTGCCCCTAATAGAGATATCAAGAAAATAATCGCATTTTCGGAAATCTTCGATTTCTTGCCAAAATCGCCAAGGTCATGGATCCAGGCCTGGCCGCTGCCGGTCATTCCATATTAACCCCTGTAAAACTATCTTCCCAACTGTAAGACTAACATTGTCGGGAAGCGACATTCTATATTCTTAACAATATCAAGATAATTTTTGATGAAAACTTTTCGCTCCCTGCACTTGTTCTAATTCTAAGTTCTATGATTTCATTGTTTTGGCTATATACAAAACAGCATTTCAAGAAAGTATAGCAAGTGTGTATTATCTTGCCCTGATTATCATTAGTTATATATCGTTGTCGTTCCAATTACTGATTCGCCAAAGTCGCCAAAATGGTTGCCAACGTCAGGGGTTTAGGCCTGGCCACTGCCAGTCATTCCATACTTACCCCTGTAAAACTGTTTTCCCAGACATAAGACTAAGATTGCTGGGAAGCGACATTCCAGGTTCGTAACAATATTCTTCCAACTATGGCATTAAAAGGCTACCTCTTCCCCTCCAAATCAGGGTATAAAGAAGCAGATTTGCAACTCGGAGACCACTTGATCTATAAACCTGAACTTTTTAATGAAAAATGAATTGCATAAAAGAGCAAAGATTGACCTCAAATAATAAATCACTCTCAAAAATTAAATTGCGCATTGGAATACATAGTGATCTGTAACTTGTTCTGGCTCTCTAGTAAAATGGTAAATTTGTGTTACTTACGATAGTTTACCTCTGGCATATAGAAATGTAATAAATAAAGCTCGCAGACATTTGTAAGTATTTTTGGAATTTAGTTTGCAAGGCCGATGCGAGAACAAGTTTTTGTACTAAACCTTAATAAAAATTAATAATGATATTAAAAAACAGATAATCTACCTCCACAGAGTGATCAAGAACAGCGGACTGATGACGTAAAACTGCATGTCGTTTGCCAAATACCACGACCATCCCAAGCACTGAAAAATAAAAATATGAAGAGCTTTCAGGAAGCGAGCTTCAATGTCATTGCTGAGATATTTTATACTTGCATACGTTCAAAATGTGTCTATGAGATGAAATAAATAGTACATAAAGGAGAACATGCTTAACTTGAATTAAACCATTTGTGAGCATACCGTCTTTTGTATTTACACACATTTATCTGTCTTGACTTGTTTCCTGTTTGCAAAGAGGGAATTTTATAATCGACTGAAAAGTCGATCGAAAAATCGTTCCATTCCTGATGTACTAGAGGTTTGAAATTTCGCACGCTTGCGTGTTCTTGGTGAAACTATACTATTTCAATATTTTCAGACCATGATTGTCATTTAATCTAATGATGTAATTCAATTAAGACTCCATACCACTGGTGCCACCTATTAGTGAATTTTAGGAACACTTAATTTCAAGATTCCATAATGTTTATATAAACGAATGATAAATTAAGATCCAGAAAGCAGAAAGTAATTAACATAAAAGAATTTTCGTAAAATAAGTGTGTTTTCAAAAAAAAAAAATAGTTAAATTTATTTTTCTTAAGCCTGATGTAAAAACTGTAGGTATCTTGAATACAATTTGTTAATACCATGGTTTTTTATTAAATATTTGTTAAAAAGAAAATCCACATGAAATATTTTTTAATGAGAAATGATAAAGCATGAGCCGTGAATTAGTTATTGGCATTTTTTACTCGTTATTTAAAATTAAATTTTTGTTTTTTATTTGAAAAAGACTTTGCAATAAAAATTTTCAGTAGAAGCACAAACTAGTGAAAATAAAATTTACAGTAGAAGTACAAACAAGTGAAAATAAATGAACAACTAAAAAAAAAATTTTGTCTTCGTGAGCCGCTATTATCATACTACAAGAGAAGTGACAATCGTGTGCAAAATGTTAAAAGGAAAATTACTGAAATATTTAATTTTTCCAATTAGACGACAGATAGCTAAATCCATAATGCGTGTCATCATTCTGTTTTCACAAGTGAACGCAGGCCATCTTGGCTACTTGACGGCCTGTAATTCCGATTTTCCAGTATGGACGGTACCGAGTTGGATAATGATATGATATTACCTTCTCTCAAAATTTTTACGCGAATTTACTCCTATTTTTATGAACATAATAAACTTCTTTTCGACTTACAGTCTAGGCTACCACCCTCACTTACAAACACAAAAAATAAATTTCAAATTTTAAAATAAAATGTAATTTTAGGTTGTATTTTTGTTTGCAGTACGCAGCAACAGCGCATATATGTATTGTGTATTTTTCACATTATGTCCAGACAAAATGGTTTTGACACAAAAAATTGCACTTGGAACGAATAATTCTTTCATTTTTAAACGCTTTTACCAAATCCGACATGTTTCATGTTTGTATGTAAGGTTGGAATTTTGTGATCGATTTATCACTCACTTCTTAATGCACTAGAGTTCTGAAATTTTGTATATTTATTGGGTCTTGATGACGATGCAATATTTTAATAATTTTAGAGCTTTCAATTATCAATTTAAAAAAAATCGCAAAATTACGTTTTCATTCGGTAGGTTTCCGTGGCGCCATCTATAGTATTTATCAAGAACTAGAGATCTTCATCGGTGCTAAAGTAAATGCTAAGATCAAATATAAACGTTGCAAAAGGACGTGTCAGTTTCTCAATTGGATACATCACTATCACTTGGTCACTCTTCAGAAGTGAACAAATGTACGATCAAGATATCCCATCAGTAAAGTTAGACTTATGGTATAAATTAAAGACTGAAAACTAGAAAATAATAAATATAGAAAAACGCTTTTACCAATCCATTAAAAAAGAAAATAATAATTTTTTCTCAAAAACCTGGAGGTCAAAAAACAAAAATCGTAAAAGCGTGCGGCGCTGAAAACAATAAGAGAAAAATATAAAACCACAATGATTAACGTAAGAAACGAAATGTTATTAAACATTCATCATATAAAATATATTATAAATGCGATTACAATTCTAATTTACTTACAGATTTTCTACCTGCGCCTCACGCTTTTTGACCTCAAGATTTTTGAGAAAAAATTATTATTTTCTTTTTTGATGCATTGGTAAAAGCGGTTGTTTTTCAAAGTTTTTTTATATATTTATTCTAGAAATCGAATTTCAATGTTTCTATTGACTTCTTGCTCATGATGTGTGCCAAAACGTAAATAAATTGATCAAAAGGCGAAGCTACATTCACGGCTTCAAAAGCAGTTTTCGGAAGCGATATTTACCTGACCAGCGATAGCTTGGAAGTTGTTGATGTAAAGCAAGTTCCACCACCAGTTCTCGTGGCAGTTCTTGTCATAATCGGTGTCGGGCCAGCTGGGGCCATCAGCTAAGTAGGGATTAATGAATGTGTAAAACAGTATCACAATAGCATACACTGGGGTGAGTCTGAAATCAAAGAGAGCACATTATGAAATGAGAAGAATGGAGAAGAAAGCAAATTTATTAATCGAATAACATAGAAAATATATGATTTTCAAATCGTCGCTTAACAAGCAACACCGCCCATCTCATTTTTTGAAATTTCAAAGTGGAAGAAAAAAATGAATTTTTCGCGATCAATAAACGATATTTCTGAATTTTTTTCACATTTGGTATGAACCTGTGGTCTTGTGTTGATATCAGATGTTTAAAAAGATCAGAAATATTCATTTTTGGTTGCGAAAAATCCAGTTTTACGTCTTTTAAATTTCAAAAAATTGAGATAGGTGGTGTTGTTTGTTAAGCGACACAACCCATCTCAATTTTTGAAATTTCAAAGTGGAAGAAAAAACTGAATTTTTCGCGATCAATAAACGATATTTCTGAATTTTGTTTCGCACCTGGTAGGAACATATGTTCTTGTGTTTATATCAGATGCTTAAAATTCAGAAATATTCATTTTTGGTTACGAAAAATCCAGTTTTACGTCTTTGAAATTTCGAAAAAATTGAGATAGGTGGTATTGATTGTTAAGCGACGGTATGCACATGCAAATCCAAAATTTTGAAGCAAATTATTTAATCTTACATTTCACACAAATGCGTGTACCTCTCAGTCAAAACTTTGGCTTATAACTCCAAATTTATACATTTTCAGACACTTTTATTTAATTTTATATGTTTCATTATTGTAAAGATGGAATTTTGGAATCGATTTTTTTACTTACTTTTTTGTTGTGCACACTTTTTTGATGTTTCGAAATTTAGAGCACCTGAGTGTTCTCGATGACAAGACACTATTTTAATAATTTTTAGAACCTAATTATGAATTAATGAATTGTCTAATTATATTTTATCCCATACGATTGGCGTCACCTGGTAGTGAATTAAAAAATGATCTCAAATAGCCATAATAACGAATTATTAATTGAAAATAATAAATTCAACTTTTAATACACTAATAAAAGTGTATTTTTAAAAACTGAGCTAGTTTTATTAATATGAGCATTAAGTTTTTCTTCGTAAATATCCAAATTAATTTTTGTATCATTCATGTAGAAACTATGTTATTTTCATAGTTATTTATTTTGGCTACATACCAATCTTGCGTCGCATTAACTTCTAAGAGAAATGAAAGTGCGGAGAAAGAAACTAACAGTTTTAAACTTATTTTTTTCAAGGGAAAATTACGGATTCTTTTTTCCGGAGAAACCATTATTTTTTTTAATTTGAATGTTTTGTAATCCACTTTCAAGATCTAAACTGAGACGAATTGTTCAAGAAGCTTCTTTGCTGTATGATTTCATGTATCGCAAATTGAACTTTACCATTTTGTATGAACCACTTGAGTGGTAGTGGCGAGAGGGGTACTTGTCTAATAAGGTCTATCGGCTTCTTCTCGTACACCAAATCTTTCATACGACCCCAAAAAAAGAAATCACATGGATTCAGATCTGGTGAATAAGGTGGCCAATGCAATGCACCAGGATTGCTTAGGTCGGTTTCTGAATGTTGCGGACCTCTTCCGTAGCAAAATTTTGGCATTTTCGCCACATAAATACCAATTTTTAAGAATAAATATACGATCTTCGGTTGAATATGACACTTTGGGAGAAATTTTCACACTGGCGTGGAACTGATACGAAACAAACTCCTTCTATCCCTCTGCCACTGAATGCATTCGTGGCGCCATCTAGTGAGACTCTGAGAAGTTATTTCAGTTAAAAGTTGTAAGTTAATTAAAAGCCACCCTGTAGTTTTAACTTCCACTGAGAAACCACGATCTGCGGTTTTAATAATTTTTAGTAAGTCTTAACCTTTACACGCGCAATTTTACTGGTATCAATACTGAGTGGGACATACCAGTGAGCCGAAAATGGTTAAACCAATTTGCTTTACATCTCTTATACCTTAAAGTGCACTTCCGTTGCAAAATTTTCTGCATGAAATTTCAGCAATAAAGATTACCTTAAAAAGGGAAACTAGAGTTCCGTTTCGCATCAATTTTTAAAAATGAGATATTGATATATAAAACCCTCACAGAGAAATTTTAATTAGACAGTATAACAAATGAAGATATTTAACTTAATATAAGAATTATCTAACTTAAACGCAAATAGTACTGTAATTTTTTCAGTGTAAAGGAATTGAATTGAATGACGAAATACATACCTTATATATCGGTGGACATAAAAATAAACCCATGGAATTTTTCCATTACTTTTAGCACATTGTTGAAAGAATAAATATGCAACTAAGAATCCACTGAAAGGAAAGAAAATTCTTGTTTTTAGTTTTTCAATTATTAGAGATAAAATGGAAACAAACCAGTTATCATAATATCAAACAAAAATTTGTAGTTAGCAGATTTTTCTCAAAAATCTACAAAAAAAATACTTTTGTACAATACCTTATGGCTAAAAAAACACTTTTAACCTTTTCCACTTCGAATAGAGTATTTTGCTTTTAATAATGAACAGATGTCACCACATGCACTCATATTGCACTTAAATGCTCCAACATGGCAACATGATCTAAATACAGACGAATAATGAATTCTTAATTTTAATTAATCATGGTCGAGTTTTCTGGTTTGTTTATTTTGGATTCACAGATCGTTAACCCTCCGATTTAAGCAATCGCCAAACAGATTTGGAAATTGTATCAAGCACCAAGTTCGAATCAGTTGTTTTTTCAGAACACAAAGCATTGAATTCCGTGTTCCTTGAGTTTGTGTAATCCTTTGTTTTTTTAAATCGGTTAAAAAAGCCTTAAGCATTTAAATTCCAAATGGATTGGAATTAGCTAAATCGTTTGTTTAAAAATTTAACTGTCAGTGATCATCTAAATCGTATGGTTCAAAATTTAACCGCCAAACAAAACTTGCGCTCGCCAAAACGATGGATAAAGAATAATTATGGCAACCTTTCCACAAAATTACGCTCTTATTTTAAGTAAACATTGAGCGCAACAACAATAGGAACATTAAATTTAATATTTTCAAAGTATTCTTAAGGTATAACATTAAAAAATCCCACTTTAAACATTAATTAATATCTTCAAACAGAGTGTTGAAATTTTGAAGATACCCATTGACTTAACATTATCACCGGAAGTTGATGGGCCCGGCGGAAAACCTACTTTACCGCACACAAACAAGACAAAAAACTCGTCCATACTGGATGAAATGAATAATTTTAAACATGAAGTATTTTTAAATTATTTTTTCAATACTTAATTTTTCTACTAAGAAATAATAATTTGGTACGGAGAGGGTTTAATACCCCTCAAATGAAATAAAAATTTTATTCCAATGCCCAAGATGCAAAAAAGAAATGTAGAGTATTTGAGTAATTCATGATGATTCGTTACTTTAAACAATAAAATCATACAAAATGAGAAATAACTTATTAAATGTAGCTGTGTTGCAAAATATCGCATTTTCCAGAATATAAAAACATCTTTGATGTTGTTTCGTTCAGATGAAAGGATGGAGTTTACAAACTAAAAATATAAAATTCCAGGATTAATAACTTTCTCCTCCTAGAGCATAATTATAATTAATCACTAGAATTTTTCCCCCTTGAGCGGTTAGCTATTTTCATGTACTTCCTTTAAAGTCTTAAAAATTTGCTTTCAATGTGAATAATTAAATCTTTATTGCGTTTAATAAAGTCTTTGAAATCTTAAGAATATTTCATCCATGTTAGCTTAAGAAATTATACATACGAACATGAATACCTGCTTTTGAGCTCAATATCAGGAACGGAAAAACACGTTTAAAACGCTTAGAGGGTTAAATACGGTGATGAAAATCTGCTGGATACCAGCTGGGATATAGTAATGGTGGATACGAGCTACTTCCTACCGATGAAGGGTCGTACTTCTGTTTGAGGGGTCGACACATGTGCCGCTCGTAATGAGGGCTATAAAGCGTAGGCCACAGGGTCCGCGGCGGCTGTGTCATTCATATTTTCCTCGTGCGCTACGGCTGGACAGATGCAACTCGTTTATGGTTATCACTAGAATTGAAACGCAAAAAATTTCTCACCTGAGCAGAAAGAAAGAGTCAACGGAATAAAAGCCGTTAAGAATAATTTGAAGAAACCAGTGGTCAACGAACTGGATAGTTTCAGCCATATTCCCTACGTTAAGGAAACATGGATTAGAGAGGTTATGAAGATTTTTAAAGAAATGATGCTAGGTGATTTTAAAAATTCATAAAAATTGTGAATGAATTAATGAAAATTAATGAAATAATTAATAATGAATGAATGAAATAATTAATTATTGAAAATAACAATGAAGTACCGCCTTTCATGGGACTGTCTTAAAACGGAGAATGAATAAAAAGACGAATAGTAAAATTCTAATAAAAACTTTTATCAAATCTAGGAAAAATTTTTATTGTTAAAATTTATTTTAATTAATATCATAGTAATTTATTTTGATAAATAAATTGTAATGAAAAAAATTACTATCTTTTAAAATTATTAAAATTTAAAAAGGACATTTTTAATTAGTTTTGCTAAAGGATATTAAAGAGTATTTTTTAAAAATAATAATATTCATTAAAGAATGAAAGTAATATTTTATCCCACAAGGAAAAGCAAATTGAGTACAACAAATCTTTTAACTTCAGGTAAAAAATAAATTTTGAATTTGCTGAGATGACTAAATTCAAGAGCTTATCTACTTACTCGCGATCATTCCAAGAAATGCATAGGAGTGGCAGAGGATAACCCAACTCATGCTCAAAAATCGAATTCCGTGGAGGGAAGGCAGTTGCCCTTCAGAGCTGGCAACATTCAGTATCTTTTCACCGTTAGTAAACACACAGAAACAGTTGAAAAATGGTTTGCACTTTTCTAGCCATGCTGAAAAAGAAGAGAGCATTTAGTTTCTATTCAACATAAACCGTTGGGGGAAAAACGATTTATGCTGAAAAAGAAGAGAGCATTTAGTTTCTATTCAACATAAACCGTTTGTGGAAAAAACGGTTTATGCTGAAAAAGAAGAGAGCATTTAGTTTCTATTCAACTTAAACCGTTGGGGGAAAAACGATTTATTCTGAAAAAGAGGAGAGTATTTAGTTTCTATTCAACATAAACCGTTGGGGAAAAAGTGATTTCCAGTGAAACCCCTCTACAGCGGCCACCTTCCGTTCCAAAGAGAATTGGCCGTTTTATAGGGGTGGCCGCCCTAAAGGGGTTTCTTGTTTGGAAGTATAAAACATGTATTTAAACAAAACCTAATTCGTTACTGTTAGATTTATAACCACTTCATTTTGTGGAAAATGCCCTTGTTAAAAGATTCAGAGTCCTTTGGATCGAATAAAGCAGGTTTTATTTACAGCATGGTCTATCATACATGAAAAGGAGAATCACAGTGAGGATAAAATGAAAGTCACTTACATATATAGATTTTCAAGAGGATTGAAAAGATAGAAAGGCGGCCAATGGGGATTCGTAATGATACAGTGGAACAGCGAATAGAAAACATTAATACGACAACCAATCAGCACTATTTAAAAAAGGCTTCAGGTTTTTGAAACTTAGTGATGTAATGTGCGAATACTCTATTCTAACAGTTACTTCTGACAAAGAGAATTTTAAGAGTACTAGAGAAAAAAGCATTTTATTCGAAAATTTCTTTTAGGTACAGTTTTTTTAGATACAATTTGTGTTTTGATCTTTGAACTTTTTCAGAAGTAACTTTTTTCAATTTTGCTTTTTATTTGGAAAAGTAAATCCCTAATCGATTGTTGGAGAATGGCACACTAGGAAAGGAATGATTAATTTCCATCTGATTTCAGGTTTTGCTTTTGAGTGTACGAATATTTTGTTCTTTCTTGACTCCCTTTTCTCATGAATATCTTACTCTTGCACACTTTATTTTATCTGGCAAACATATGGAAACGTTTGCACCCAAACTAATCTGGATGCAGTGAAACCTGTGATAGAGCATTGGTCTTCCATGAGAAATGGAAAAAACGACACTGTTTTAACACGGTTGCTCAATGGACACACTAGACTTGCATATCGGCACTTGTTTAATGGGAGAACAGGTTCCCACTTGCGTACACTGTGACTGCTCTCTTTCTGTTTTCCATTGTAGAATGTTCATTTTATACTCTCAAAGACTGCGCTATTTTCAGACAATTTCAGTTGCTCCCTTAACATTGGTTGGCAATAACCCAAATGAAAAACTTTTTCTATTTTTAAAATCTATAGGATTTTATTCTTCGATTTAATGACTTCTTTCCACCTTTTTCATGCTTTTATAGACTTAATTTGTTTATAAACTATTACTCATTGGACATTTTATCAGGGCTTTTAACTGTTTCAAACCACTTGGTGCACTTGTATTTCAGTAAAATACAAATTTAACTATGAGTCTGGCGCAGTATGATCAAAAATGGCTCTTGCGCCAATAAAACATAAACCAAACCAACCAACCAACCATCTCATAAATAAAGGTCCAAATTCAGAGAGACTAAGGGGTCTACTCTAGTACCCCCGGTTGGGTTGGGAGATGTCACTTTTCCCGTTGTTAACGTGTTGAAAAAAAGACGTCTCCCAACCCAACCGGGGGCACCAGAATAGACCCGTAAAGGAATGGATGTTAAAATTGAACGGACGATCACTCCGACCTCTCAGAGGGGTTTCGAGTGGCCGTTCCTAGGGGTTATTTTAGCACTATGGGCCAAATTTTGCTTGCCAAACAAAAGTGACCATTGAAAGGTGACCGATAAACAGGGATGGCTGCTTGTAGAATTTTTAATGTACTTTCAAAATTCTATTCTATCGATAAACGACTGAAATTTATAAATGAAGAAAAGGGTATCAACCTGGCAACTTGCTTTCTTGTCTTGATTCATTGACCAAAATTTCAACAGAGCCATTCCGAGCCATTCCTGTATCGCCATTTATAGTTGGTTTTTCGTTGGCACTTGCTGAACTTTCGGATTCGTCTGTTGCATCTGATTTCGTATAAAACTCAAAGACAGTTATTGAGCTTCCAATGAGTGCCAGGAGAGCGAACATGGACAAGAAGCATCTGAAATCAGTTAAACAGCGAAATTTTAAGGTAAGATAAATAGAGTAAGGAGAAAATAATATAATACAAATAACAAAAATATTATTGAAGTTATATCATGCATGCAAGTGATGAAAGTTTACAGAATTTTCAAAATCGTGAAGAGAAATAACAAATCATCTCACTGAAAAAATCTCTCCTTTATCGCTATATAACAAAATAAAAAATAATACAGTAAAAGCCTGGTTAACCGAACTCGGATTAACCGAAACCCGGGTAATCCGAAATTCCTCTGATCGCGAAGGCAAGACTATTTTGTAACGATTTCCCCCACTTTTTTTCGTTTTAGCCTCCTTAATGAACGTATTTAGCAACTCTTTAACACTCGGATTAAACCTCCAATCAGTATTAACCCTTGATCATATGAAAATCCGTATTCTCCAACGAAAATCCCGAGATCACCGGCTATTTTAACACCCTGTTTTTGATCCTCAGAAACCGGAGGATTAACATTGATAATCCGCGGGTTTTCGTTCTACGCATGCGCAATTCTCTTCTACCTTCTATCAAAACAAACATGGCAGTCTATGAATTATCGTATTTAAACGACATTGAAAGTTTAGACATTTTAGAAATAATCGAAAGAAGGAAGAGATCGTATTATTCTTAACACCCAACCCAACCTACCAGGAAGGGTGTAAGGCCTTTCACGGGCCGGTAGCATGCTAAAATTAAAATTAAATGGTATTGACAATATTGTTTACCTGTGCCTGACAGAACGCCGCTCCATGCCCTCGTGCCTGATGCCATCACAGCAACCGAACCGGTTGGATGAAATGGGACGCCTGTGCCTGACAGACCGCCGCTCCATGCCCCTGTGCCTCATGCCATCACAACAACCGAACCGGTTGGATGGACATGGGACGCCTGTGCCTGACAGGCGTATTGCGGCCGAACTCACCGGTGCGAATATTTGGCACCGGTATTTTAATAAAGAACATGAGTGTAGCTTACAAAGAAAGTTTGAATCCGTTTTACACTCGAAACATTTTTCAGAAATACATGCTATAATTAGATAAAAAAATAGTAAGAGATGTTCATGACTTAACCGAAACTATCCTTATCCGAAACGGATCGACCCTTTTAGTTCGGGTCGCAGGGTTATACTGTAATATCATTAATATGCGTGATGAATTATTCACCTCAGAAAACTTCAATCATTGGTTTAAAAATTTAATTACTTTTTTAAAACTCTCAGCATTGTGATATTATTGACACACGTGATTTCTGCAATCAACGATTCAATTAGTTTACTTATGATGATACTAGAAGCAAGAGAGACATTAATTGGTATTTGGGAAAACGGCAGAACTTTTCATGCCTTTAATTCTATAAATGGCAAAATTTCAACTACCATTAACTTGATGCCAACCCTTTTATCCGTTTGAGGATGGCCGCTCGGAAAAAGTGTGGTGCTGTTTGACCGAAGTTTCCCAACCAGCGTAGCTGCTCAGTGACGGGTCAATTTTTCTAGTTAAGCCTAATTGCACTAAGTACAAATGAAATAATTTAACAAGAGATATTAAAAATTAAACTTAGTATTAGACAGAATGGCGCACAAATTCAGCAACTTCCAATAAAATACAAAAGAAAGGTGCTTTAATATATACAAAAAAGAAAATACAGAAGAACCAGAAGAAGTAAACAATAATAATAACAATATACCTTCTGTGCGCAACACAGCAGCATCGAGTAATTGCATTAACAATATTGCCATAATAAACTAACCAATTAAGATACACACAAACAACAAATATCATACTCCAAAAAAGTTATAACATATTAAGAATAAATAAAATGGAAATAAAAATGAAAGAGAATTCGAATGGCGAACTTTTTCAAAGTGCCACTCGCCAACGGAGTTCTAAAATGGATAAATTTTCTGTCGAGGGAACGACTTAATAGTCAATTAATATTCCCTCTGTGGTCTGAATTTATCCAATAATTGAAATAATGCAGGAAAAAACCTTTCTTAAATAAGAAAAACTTCAGAAAGTCTTTTTTAACAAATCCAATCGAAAACAAGAAGATAAAAATAACATTACCCTCTGCCAAATACACCAGTGAAAATAACGCTATCGAAGCATATCAGAAACAAAGGATTTTAAGTCTAGAAACTAGCAACCTAGCTCCATTTATCGAGAGAAATGAACAACTCCTCATCTTCAACATAGACCAGTAGACTTCTTTTAATGCAGCAGTTTGTTTCTCTTTTTGGTTTCAACAGATTGCGTTGTAGTCAATCTCTTTCCCGAATAATTATCACCTTGTTCAGCAAGTTGTTATTTTTGAAATTCTGCCATGAAGTTACGATGCATTCTTGGAGCTAGGTATTTTTTCGTGTTCTTTTTGCTTGTTTTTATGTTTCCTTGTATCCTGGGGTTTTATTTTTCTGTACTCTTTAATTTCGGGATTTTTTGGATCACGGGGGACTAAATTCTTTGACACTTTGTCAAGCCCCCTACAGAAAAAATCCTGACTTCTTTTGATATCTTGAGAAAAGTGCATGGCCAAGTTCCTCAATTTTGAATTCTTGTTTCTATTCTTTTCATTGTTATTTTGTTTGCTGCTGCATTCACACGTCACTAATACAACGATTGTGTTAATGTTTTGGTTTTCATCGTGTTGTTATTACCTCGATTTATTTTAATTTCTTTTAATATTTTTTCATTCTTCGTATAGTGTAGATTCAAAAACATTTTGAAAATTGCAGGTATTTTAATAAACCTTTATAATCATGTAAATTGTATAAACACTTTTTAAGACACTTATTTATATCATCTTAGTGTCATTCTATTTACGAGGGTCAGTGAAAAAGTTAGTTGCACTGCTCGAGAAAACATAACAGGAAAGAAATTTTACGATAATGTTATATGCACACTGAATTACCGCACAAAAGCTACTTTTCGATGCAATCACTTCCTTTATTTAAACACTTCTCGAGGCGTGGCATAAATTTTTCTATGTCCCCTGCGAAGAATTTCCGTCCAACGCACAATAACCAATATGTTGGGTTCCAGGTGTTCTGTTAAGCACAAACTTTACTGAATTCAAGGTGCTTGACAGTAATCTTATGCACACTTCCATGTGAAATATTCAGTTTATTTGCGATTTCGTCTATTGCCACGCGTATGTTTGCAAGAATGCTTTCAGTCACGCGAGCAGCGATCTCAGAATTTGTCGCAGTTGATGGTCTTCCATCGCGCTCAGCGTCGTCAATATCTGTACGTC
>BGPR01037915.1:0-14925 GCA_013235015.1 Araneus ventricosus | reverse complement strand
ATAACACTAAATGGGGGCGCGAGCATATCGAAAAGAAAATATTATTTAAAAAATTGATTAATTTACTGAAAGGAAAGTAAAACGAAATACATTATGTCATACTCTTCGGTGTTGCCAAATATCAATAAATTTATTTATTCTTGGTAATTCGCAAGGTTTGTAATGAAGGTCGTAGTGTTGCTTTAGCAACAAATAACAAAAATTCATTATTATTATTATTATATAAATTGTTATTGTGTTGGGGGGCGTTATGAAAATTGATTGAAAAATGGGTCGCAAATAATGAAAGGTTGAGAAACGCTGGGGTAGAGTAATGATATGGGGTTGAGTTATCTCCACACCGATGACCGGTTGTACCTTTAGTGGGAGCGTTGGGCTGTGACCGTTTATAGCTATTTGGCCCGACACACATGTGCGATTTGTGTCAGACAAATCATTCGCAGCAAACTGACTGAGAAGAGGTTACTGGCTTGAAGTACAATCATAGCAGCTAGGTAGTACACTTTTACCTGCCGTCAAGCTGCGATGTCGGACAAATCAATAGCTATACTTTTTCTTGTCAGTTTTCCCTGGGGTTGGAGAGAAATCGGAAAAGTACCGAATGTATGTGAGTACTGCCAATGCACTTCACGTCGCTACTCACTTCTCCGGCAGTTTGTGTCGCTAATTATTTGTCCGACACCAATCGCATGAGTGTACTGGTCGGTGCAATCGTGACGATTTTATTCAGATTGCACCGAAAACTACGTCAGGGCGGGGGGCCAAGTCCCTTGTGATAACCCAGTTAAAGTGATGATCATACGAGACGTCGTCATTTCTGACGTGGATAATCGGAATGATTGACGTAAAAAAAATGGATATGCCTTACATGTATACGGCTGTGGACGAGAATTAGCAACAGAAACAGACAGCAATTCACTAATAATTATAACAACAGCGGCACATCCAAAACCGCTCGGCGTCTAACAGCTTACTAGCTCGCACTGCAGATAACACTCCAAAGAGAGATTCAAAAAACGTTCGTACTCCAGAGGCGAACCCAGTCGATCAACACACATTGCTATGTGATCCGAGCAAGGTCTATTTATAGTCTCCCCGCCAGGCCGTGACGTCACATGGAATCATCTGGTTGAATCAGGATCTCTGCCCCTAATAGAGATATCAAGAAAATAATCGCATTTTCGGAAATCTTCGATTTCTTGCCAAAATCGCCAAGGTCATGGATCCAGGCCTGGCCGCTGCCGGTCATTCCATATTAACCCCTGTAAAACTATCTTCCCAACTGTAAGACTAACATTGTCGGGAAGCGACATTCTATATTCTTAACAATATCAAGATAATTTTTGATGAAAACTTTTCGCTCCCTGCACTTGTTCTAATTCTAAGTTCTATGATTTCATTGTTTTGGCTATATACAAAACAGCATTTCAAGAAAGTATAGCAAGTGTGTATTATCTTGCCCTGATTATCATTAGTTATATATCGTTGTCGTTCCAATTACTGATTCGCCAAAGTCGCCAAAATGGTTGCCAACGTCAGGGGTTTAGGCCTGGCCACTGCCAGTCATTCCATACTTACCCCTGTAAAACTGTTTTCCCAGACATAAGACTAAGATTGCTGGGAAGCGACATTCCAGGTTCGTAACAATATTCTTCCAACTATGGCATTAAAAGGCTACCTCTTCCCCTCCAAATCAGGGTATAAAGAAGCAGATTTGCAACTCGGAGACCACTTGATCTATAAACCTGAACTTTTTAATGAAAAATGAATTGCATAAAAGAGCAAAGATTGACCTCAAATAATAAATCACTCTCAAAAATTAAATTGCGCATTGGAATACATAGTGATCTGTAACTTGTTCTGGCTCTCTAGTAAAATGGTAAATTTGTGTTACTTACGATAGTTTACCTCTGGCATATAGAAATGTAATAAATAAAGCTCGCAGACATTTGTAAGTATTTTTGGAATTTAGTTTGCAAGGCCGATGCGAGAACAAGTTTTTGTACTAAACCTTAATAAAAATTAATAATGATATTAAAAAACAGATAATCTACCTCCACAGAGTGATCAAGAACAGCGGACTGATGACGTAAAACTGCATGTCGTTTGCCAAATACCACGACCATCCCAAGCACTGAAAAATAAAAATATGAAGAGCTTTCAGGAAGCGAGCTTCAATGTCATTGCTGAGATATTTTATACTTGCATACGTTCAAAATGTGTCTATGAGATGAAATAAATAGTACATAAAGGAGAACATGCTTAACTTGAATTAAACCATTTGTGAGCATACCGTCTTTTGTATTTACACACATTTATCTGTCTTGACTTGTTTCCTGTTTGCAAAGAGGGAATTTTATAATCGACTGAAAAGTCGATCGAAAAATCGTTCCATTCCTGATGTACTAGAGGTTTGAAATTTCGCACGCTTGCGTGTTCTTGGTGAAACTATACTATTTCAATATTTTCAGACCATGATTGTCATTTAATCTAATGATGTAATTCAATTAAGACTCCATACCACTGGTGCCACCTATTAGTGAATTTTAGGAACACTTAATTTCAAGATTCCATAATGTTTATATAAACGAATGATAAATTAAGATCCAGAAAGCAGAAAGTAATTAACATAAAAGAATTTTCGTAAAATAAGTGTGTTTTCAAAAAAAAAAAATAGTTAAATTTATTTTTCTTAAGCCTGATGTAAAAACTGTAGGTATCTTGAATACAATTTGTTAATACCATGGTTTTTTATTAAATATTTGTTAAAAAGAAAATCCACATGAAATATTTTTTAATGAGAAATGATAAAGCATGAGCCGTGAATTAGTTATTGGCATTTTTTACTCGTTATTTAAAATTAAATTTTTGTTTTTTATTTGAAAAAGACTTTGCAATAAAAATTTTCAGTAGAAGCACAAACTAGTGAAAATAAAATTTACAGTAGAAGTACAAACAAGTGAAAATAAATGAACAACTAAAAAAAAAATTTTGTCTTCGTGAGCCGCTATTATCATACTACAAGAGAAGTGACAATCGTGTGCAAAATGTTAAAAGGAAAATTACTGAAATATTTAATTTTTCCAATTAGACGACAGATAGCTAAATCCATAATGCGTGTCATCATTCTGTTTTCACAAGTGAACGCAGGCCATCTTGGCTACTTGACGGCCTGTAATTCCGATTTTCCAGTATGGACGGTACCGAGTTGGATAATGATATGATATTACCTTCTCTCAAAATTTTTACGCGAATTTACTCCTATTTTTATGAACATAATAAACTTCTTTTCGACTTACAGTCTAGGCTACCACCCTCACTTACAAACACAAAAAATAAATTTCAAATTTTAAAATAAAATGTAATTTTAGGTTGTATTTTTGTTTGCAGTACGCAGCAACAGCGCATATATGTATTGTGTATTTTTCACATTATGTCCAGACAAAATGGTTTTGACACAAAAAATTGCACTTGGAACGAATAATTCTTTCATTTTTAAACGCTTTTACCAAATCCGACATGTTTCATGTTTGTATGTAAGGTTGGAATTTTGTGATCGATTTATCACTCACTTCTTAATGCACTAGAGTTCTGAAATTTTGTATATTTATTGGGTCTTGATGACGATGCAATATTTTAATAATTTTAGAGCTTTCAATTATCAATTTAAAAAAAATCGCAAAATTACGTTTTCATTCGGTAGGTTTCCGTGGCGCCATCTATAGTATTTATCAAGAACTAGAGATCTTCATCGGTGCTAAAGTAAATGCTAAGATCAAATATAAACGTTGCAAAAGGACGTGTCAGTTTCTCAATTGGATACATCACTATCACTTGGTCACTCTTCAGAAGTGAACAAATGTACGATCAAGATATCCCATCAGTAAAGTTAGACTTATGGTATAAATTAAAGACTGAAAACTAGAAAATAATAAATATAGAAAAACGCTTTTACCAATCCATTAAAAAAGAAAATAATAATTTTTTCTCAAAAACCTGGAGGTCAAAAAACAAAAATCGTAAAAGCGTGCGGCGCTGAAAACAATAAGAGAAAAATATAAAACCACAATGATTAACGTAAGAAACGAAATGTTATTAAACATTCATCATATAAAATATATTATAAATGCGATTACAATTCTAATTTACTTACAGATTTTCTACCTGCGCCTCACGCTTTTTGACCTCAAGATTTTTGAGAAAAAATTATTATTTTCTTTTTTGATGCATTGGTAAAAGCGGTTGTTTTTCAAAGTTTTTTTATATATTTATTCTAGAAATCGAATTTCAATGTTTCTATTGACTTCTTGCTCATGATGTGTGCCAAAACGTAAATAAATTGATCAAAAGGCGAAGCTACATTCACGGCTTCAAAAGCAGTTTTCGGAAGCGATATTTACCTGACCAGCGATAGCTTGGAAGTTGTTGATGTAAAGCAAGTTCCACCACCAGTTCTCGTGGCAGTTCTTGTCATAATCGGTGTCGGGCCAGCTGGGGCCATCAGCTAAGTAGGGATTAATGAATGTGTAAAACAGTATCACAATAGCATACACTGGGGTGAGTCTGAAATCAAAGAGAGCACATTATGAAATGAGAAGAATGGAGAAGAAAGCAAATTTATTAATCGAATAACATAGAAAATATATGATTTTCAAATCGTCGCTTAACAAGCAACACCGCCCATCTCATTTTTTGAAATTTCAAAGTGGAAGAAAAAAATGAATTTTTCGCGATCAATAAACGATATTTCTGAATTTCTTTCACATCTGGTATGAACCTGTGGTCTTGTGTTGATATCAGATGTTTAAAAAGATCAGAAATATTCATTTTTGGTTGCGAAAAATCCAGTTTTACGTCTTTTAAATTTCAAAAAATTGAGATAGGTGGTGTTGTTTGTTAAGCGACACAACCCATCTCAATTTTTGAAATTTCAAAGTGGAAGAAAAAACTGAATTTTTCGCGATCAATAAACGATATTTCTGAATTTTGTTTCGCACCTGGTAGGAACATATGTTCTTGTGTTTATATCAGATGCTTAAAATTCAGAAATATTCATTTTTGGTTACGAAAAATCCAGTTTTACGTCTTTGAAATTTCGAAAAAATTGAGATAGGTGGTATTGATTGTTAAGCGACGGTATGCACATGCAAATCCAAAATTTTGAAGCAAATTATTTAATCTTACATTTCACACAAATGCGTGTACCTCTCAGTCAAAACTTTGGCTTATAACTCCAAATTTATACATTTTCAGACACTTTTATTTAATTTTATATGTTTCATTATTGTAAAGATGGAATTTTGGAATCGATTTTTTTACTTACTTTTTTGTTGTGCACACTTTTTTGATGTTTCGAAATTTAGAGCACCTGAGTGTTCTCGATGACAAGACACTATTTTAATAATTTTTAGAACCTAATTATGAATTAATGAATTGTCTAATTATATTTTATCCCATACGATTGGCGTCACCTGGTAGTGAATTAAAAAATGATCTCAAATAGCCATAATAACGAATTATTAATTGAAAATAATAAATTCAACTTTTAATACACTAATAAAAGTGTATTTTTAAAAACTGAGCTAGTTTTATTAATATGAGCATTAAGTTTTTCTTCGTAAATATCCAAATTAATTTTTGTATCATTCATGTAGAAACTATGTTATTTTCATAGTTATTTATTTTGGCTACATACCAATCTTGCGTCGCATTAACTTCTAAGAGAAATGAAAGTGCGGAGAAAGAAACTAACAGTTTTAAACTTATTTTTTTCAAGGGAAAATTACGGATTCTTTTTTCCGGAGAAACCATTATTTTTTTTAATTTGAATGTTTTGTAATCCACTTTCAAGATCTAAACTGAGACGAATTGTTCAAGAAGCTTCTTTGCTGTATGATTTCATGTATCGCAAATTGAACTTTACCATTTTGTATGAACCACTTGAGTGGTAGTGGCGAGAGGGGTACTTGTCTAATAAGGTCTATCGGCTTCTTCTCGTACACCAAATCTTTCATACGACCCCAAAAAAAGAAATCACATGGATTCAGATCTGGTGAATAAGGTGGCCAATGCAATGCACCAGGATTGCTTAGGTCGGTTTCTGAATGTTGCGGACCTCTTCCGTAGCAAAATTTTGGCATTTTCGCCACATAAATACCAATTTTTAAGAATAAATATACGATCTTCGGTTGAATATGACACTTTGGGAGAAATTTTCACACTGGCGTGGAACTGATACGAAACAAACTCCTTCTATCCCTCTGCCACTGAATGCATTCGTGGCGCCATCTAGTGAGACTCTGAGAAGTTATTTCAGTTAAAAGTTGTAAGTTAATTAAAAGCCACCCTGTAGTTTTAACTTCCACTGAGAAACCACGATCTGCGGTTTTAATAATTTTTAGTAAGTCTTAACCTTTACACGCGCAATTTTACTGGTATCAATACTGAGTGGGACATACCAGTGAGCCGAAAATGGTTAAACCAATTTGCTTTACATCTCTTATACCTTAAAGTGCACTTCCGTTGCAAAATTTTCTGCATGAAATTTCAGCAATAAAGATTACCTTAAAAAGGGAAACTAGAGTTCCGTTTCGCATCAATTTTTAAAAATGAGATATTGATATATAAAACCCTCACAGAGAAATTTTAATTAGACAGTATAACAAATGAAGATATTTAACTTAATATAAGAATTATCTAACTTAAACGCAAATAGTACTGTAATTTTTTCAGTGTAAAGGAATTGAATTGAATGACGAAATACATACCTTATATATCGGTGGACATAAAAATAAACCCATGGAATTTTTCCATTACTTTTAGCACATTGTTGAAAGAATAAATATGCAACTAAGAATCCACTGAAAGGAAAGAAAATTCTTGTTTTTAGTTTTTCAATTATTAGAGATAAAATGGAAACAAACCAGTTATCATAATATCAAACAAAAATTTGTAGTTAGCAGATTTTTCTCAAAAATCTACAAAAAAAATACTTTTGTACAATACCTTATGGCTAAAAAAACACTTTTAACCTTTTCCACTTCGAATAGAGTATTTTGCTTTTAATAATGAACAGATGTCACCACATGCACTCATATTGCACTTAAATGCTCCAACATGGCAACATGATCTAAATACAGACGAATAATGAATTCTTAATTTTAATTAATCATGGTCGAGTTTTCTGGTTTGTTTATTTTGGATTCACAGATCGTTAACCCTCCGATTTAAGCAATCGCCAAACAGATTTGGAAATTGTATCAAGCACCAAGTTCGAATCAGTTGTTTTTTCAGAACACAAAGCATTGAATTCCGTGTTCCTTGAGTTTGTGTAATCCTTTGTTTTTTTAAATCGGTTAAAAAAGCCTTAAGCATTTAAATTCCAAATGGATTGGAATTAGCTAAATCGTTTGTTTAAAAATTTAACTGTCAGTGATCATCTAAATCGTATGGTTCAAAATTTAACCGCCAAACAAAACTTGCGCTCGCCAAAACGATGGATAAAGAATAATTATGGCAACCTTTCCACAAAATTACGCTCTTATTTTAAGTAAACATTGAGCGCAACAACAATAGGAACATTAAATTTAATATTTTCAAAGTATTCTTAAGGTATAACATTAAAAAATCCCACTTTAAACATTAATTAATATCTTCAAACAGAGTGTTGAAATTTTGAAGATACCCATTGACTTAACATTATCACCGGAAGTTGATGGGCCCGGCGGAAAACCTACTTTACCGCACACAAACAAGACAAAAAACTCGTCCATACTGGATGAAATGAATAATTTTAAACATGAAGTATTTTTAAATTATTTTTTCAATACTTAATTTTTCTACTAAGAAATAATAATTTGGTACGGAGAGGGTTTAATACCCCTCAAATGAAATAAAAATTTTATTCCAATGCCCAAGATGCAAAAAAGAAATGTAGAGTATTTGAGTAATTCATGATGATTCGTTACTTTAAACAATAAAATCATACAAAATGAGAAATAACTTATTAAATGTAGCTGTGTTGCAAAATATCGCATTTTCCAGAATATAAAAACATCTTTGATGTTGTTTCGTTCAGATGAAAGGATGGAGTTTACAAACTAAAAATATAAAATTCCAGGATTAATAACTTTCTCCTCCTAGAGCATAATTATAATTAATCACTAGAATTTTTCCCCCTTGAGCGGTTAGCTATTTTCATGTACTTCCTTTAAAGTCTTAAAAATTTGCTTTCAATGTGAATAATTAAATCTTTATTGCGTTTAATAAAGTCTTTGAAATCTTAAGAATATTTCATCCATGTTAGCTTAAGAAATTATACATACGAACATGAATACCTGCTTTTGAGCTCAATATCAGGAACGGAAAAACACGTTTAAAACGCTTAGAGGGTTAAATACGGTGATGAAAATCTGCTGGATACCAGCTGGGATATAGTAATGGTGGATACGAGCTACTTCCTACCGATGAAGGGTCGTACTTCTGTTTGAGGGGTCGACACATGTGCCGCTCGTAATGAGGGCTATAAAGCGTAGGCCACAGGGTCCGCGGCGGCTGTGTCATTCATATTTTCCTCGTGCGCTACGGCTGGACAGATGCAACTCGTTTATGGTTATCACTAGAATTGAAACGCAAAAAATTTCTCACCTGAGCAGAAAGAAAGAGTCAACGGAATAAAAGCCGTTAAGAATAATTTGAAGAAACCAGTGGTCAACGAACTGGATAGTTTCAGCCATATTCCCTACGTTAAGGAAACATGGATTAGAGAGGTTATGAAGATTTTTAAAGAAATGATGCTAGGTGATTTTAAAAATTCATAAAAATTGTGAATGAATTAATGAAAATTAATGAAATAATTAATAATGAATGAATGAAATAATTAATTATTGAAAATAACAATGAAGTACCGCCTTTCATGGGACTGTCTTAAAACGGAGAATGAATAAAAAGACGAATAGTAAAATTCTAATAAAAACTTTTATCAAATCTAGGAAAAATTTTTATTGTTAAAATTTATTTTAATTAATATCATAGTAATTTATTTTGATAAATAAATTGTAATGAAAAAAATTACTATCTTTTAAAATTATTAAAATTTAAAAAGGACATTTTTAATTAGTTTTGCTAAAGGATATTAAAGAGTATTTTTTAAAAATAATAATATTCATTAAAGAATGAAAGTAATATTTTATCCCACAAGGAAAAGCAAATTGAGTACAACAAATCTTTTAACTTCAGGTAAAAAATAAATTTTTGAATTTGCTGAGATGGCTGAATTCAAGAGCTTATCTACTTACTCGCGATCATTCCAAGAAATGCATAGGAGTGGCAGAGGATAACCCAACTCATGCTCAAAAATCGAATTCCGTGGAGGGAAGGCAGTTGCCCTTCAGAGCTGGCAACATTCAGTATCTTTTCACCGTTAGTAAACACACAGAAACAGTTGAAAAATGGTTTGCACTTTTCTAGCCATGCTGAAAAAGAAGAGAGCATTTAGTTTCTATTCAACATAAACCGTTGGGGGAAAAATGATTTATGCTGAAAAAGAAGAGAGCATTTAGTTTCTATTCAACATAAACCGTTTGTGGAAAAAACGGTTTATGCTGAAAAAGAAGAGAGCATTTAGTTTCTATTCAACTTAAACCGTTGGGGGAAAAACGATTTATTCTGAAAAAGAGGAGAGTATTTAGTTTCTATTCAACATAAACCGTTGGGGAAAAAGTGATTTCCAGTGAAACCCCTCTACAGCGGCCACCTTCCGTTCCAAAGAGAATTGGCCGTTTTATAGGGGTGGCCGCCCTAAAGGGGTTTCTTGTTTGGAAGTATAAAACATGTATTTAAACAAAACCTAATTCGTTACTGTTAGATTTATAACCACTTCATTTTGTGGAAAATGCCCTTGTTAAAAGATTCAGAGTCCTTTGGATCGAATAAAGCAGGTTTTATTTACAGCATGGTCTATCATACATGAAAAGGAGAATCACAGTGAGGATAAAATGAAAGTCACTTACATATATAGATTTTCAAGAGGATTGAAAAGATAGAAAGGCGGCCAATGGGGATTCGTAATGATACAGTGGAACAGCGAATAGAAAACATTAATACGACAACCAATCAGCACTATTTAAAAAAGGCTTCAGGTTTTTGAAACTTAGTGATGTAATGTGCGAATACTCTATTCTAACAGTTACTTCTGACAAAGAGAATTTTAAGAGTACTAGAGAAAAAAGCATTTTATTCGAAAATTTCTTTTAGGTACAGTTTTTTTAGATACAATTTGTGTTTTGATCTTTGAACTTTTTCAGAAGTAACTTTTTTCAATTTTGCTTTTTATTTGGAAAAGTAAATCCCTAATCGATTGTTGGAGAATGGCACACTAGGAAAGGAATGATTAATTTCCATCTGATTTCAGGTTTTGCTTTTGAGTGTACGAATATTTTGTTCTTTCTTGACTCCCTTTTCTCATGAATATCTTACTCTTGCACACTTTATTTTATCTGGCAAACATATGGAAACGTTTGCACCCAAACTAATCTGGATGCAGTGAAACCTGTGATAGAGCATTGGTCTTCCATGAGAAATGGAAAAAACGACACTGTTTTAACACGGTTGCTCAATGGACACACTAGACTTGCATATCGGCACTTGTTTAATGGGAGAACAGGTTCCCACTTGCGTACACTGTGACTGCTCTCTTTCTGTTTTCCATTGTAGAATGTTCATTTTATACTCTCAAAGACTGCGCTATTTTCAGACAATTTCAGTTGCTCCCTTAACATTGGTTGGCAATAACCCAAATGAAAAACTTTTTCTATTTTTAAAATCTATAGGATTTTATTCTTCGATTTAATGACTTCTTTCCACCTTTTTCATGCTTTTATAGACTTAATTTGTTTATAAACTATTACTCATTGGACATTTTATCAGGGCTTTTAACTGTTTCAAACCACTTGGTGCACTTGTATTTCAGTAAAATACAAATTTAACTATGAGTCTGGCGCAGTATGATCAAAAATGGCTCTTGCGCCAATAAAACATAAACCAAACCAACCAACCAACCATCTCATAAATAAAGGTCCAAATTCAGAGAGACTAAGGGGTCTACTCTAGTACCCCCGGTTGGGTTGGGAGATGTCACTTTTCCCGTTGTTAACGTGTTGAAAAAAAGACGTCTCCCAACCCAACCGGGGGCACCAGAATAGACCCGTAAAGGAATGGATGTTAAAATTGAACGGACGATCACTCCGACCTCTCAGAGGGGTTTCGAGTGGCCGTTCCTAGGGGTTATTTTAGCACTATGGGCCAAATTTTGCTTGCCAAACAAAAGTGACCATTGAAAGGTGACCGATAAACAGGGATGGCTGCTTGTAGAATTTTTAATGTACTTTCAAAATTCTATTCTATCGATAAACGACTGAAATTTATAAATGAAGAAAAGGGTATCAACCTGGCAACTTGCTTTCTTGTCTTGATTCATTGACCAAAATTTCAACAGAGCCATTCCGAGCCATTCCTGTATCGCCATTTATAGTTGGTTTTTCGTTGGCACTTGCTGAACTTTCGGATTCGTCTGTTGCATCTGATTTCGTATAAAACTCAAAGACAGTTATTGAGCTTCCAATGAGTGCCAGGAGAGCGAACATGGACAAGAAGCATCTGAAATCAGTTAAACAGCGAAATTTTAAGGTAAGATAAATAGAGTAAGGAGAAAATAATATAATACAAATAACAAAAATATTATTGAAGTTATATCATGCATGCAAGTGATGAAAGTTTACAGAATTTTCAAAATCGTGAAGAGAAATAACAAATCATCTCACTGAAAAAATCTCTCCTTTATCGCTATATAACAAAATAAAAAATAATACAGTAAAAGCCTGGTTAACCGAACTCGGATTAACCGAAACCCGGGTAATCCGAAATTCCTCTGATCGCGAAGGCAAGACTATTTTGTAACGATTTCCCCCACTTTTTTTCGTTTTAGCCTCCTTAATGAACGTATTTAGCAACTCTTTAACACTCGGATTAAACCTCCAATCAGTATTAACCCTTGATCATATGAAAATCCGTATTCTCCAACGAAAATCCCGAGATCACCGGCTATTTTAACACCCTGTTTTTGATCCTCAGAAACCGGAGGATTAACATTGATAATCCGCGGGTTTTCGTTCTACGCATGCGCAATTCTCTTCTACCTTCTATCAAAACAAACATGGCAGTCTATGAATTATCGTATTTAAACGACATTGAAAGTTTAGACATTTTAGAAATAATCGAAAGAAGGAAGAGATCGTATTATTCTTAACACCCAACCCAACCTACCAGGAAGGGTGTAAGGCCTTTCACGGGCCGGTAGCATGCTAAAATTAAAATTAAATGGTATTGACAATATTGTTTACCTGTGCCTGACAGAACGCCGCTCCATGCCCTCGTGCCTGATGCCATCACAGCAACCGAACCGGTTGGATGAAATGGGACGCCTGTGCCTGACAGACCGCCGCTCCATGCCCCTGTGCCTCATGCCATCACAACAACCGAACCGGTTGGATGGACATGGGACGCCTGTGCCTGACAGGCGTATTGCGGCCGAACTCACCGGTGCGAATATTTGGCACCGGTATTTTAATAAAGAACATGAGTGTAGCTTACAAAGAAAGTTTGAATCCGTTTTACACTCGAAACATTTTTCAGAAATACATGCTATAATTAGATAAAAAAATAGTAAGAGATGTTCATGACTTAACCGAAACTATCCTTATCCGAAACGGATCGACCCTTTTAGTTCGGGTCGCAGGGTTATACTGTAATATCATTAATATGCGTGATGAATTATTCACCTCAGAAAACTTCAATCATTGGTTTAAAAATTTAATTACTTTTTTAAAACTCTCAGCATTGTGATATTATTGACACACGTGATTTCTGCAATCAACGATTCAATTAGTTTACTTATGATGATACTAGAAGCAAGAGAGACATTAATTGGTATTTGGGAAAACGGCAGAACTTTTCATGCCTTTAATTCTATAAATGGCAAAATTTCAACTACCATTAACTTGATGCCAACCCTTTTATCCGTTTGAGGATGGCCGCTCGGAAAAAGTGTGGTGCTGTTTGACCGAAGTTTCCCAACCAGCGTAGCTGCTCAGTGACGGGTCAATTTTTCTAGTTAAGCCTAATTGCACTAAGTACAAATGAAATAATTTAACAAGAGATATTAAAAATTAAACTTAGTATTAGACAGAATGGCGCACAAATTCAGCAACTTCCAATAAAATACAAAAGAAAGGTGCTTTAATATATACAAAAAAGAAAATACAGAAGAACCAGAAGAAGTAAACAATAATAATAACAATATACCTTCTGTGCGCAACACAGCAGCATCGAGTAATTGCATTAACAATATTGCCATAATAAACTAACCAATTAAGATACACACAAACAACAAATATCATACTCCAAAAAAGTTATAACATATTAAGAATAAATAAAATGGAAATAAAAATGAAAGAGAATTCGAATGGCGAACTTTTTCAAAGTGCCACTCGCCAACGGAGTTCTAAAATGGATAAATTTTCTGTCGAGGGAACGACTTAATAGTCAATTAATATTCCCTCTGTGGTCTGAATTTATCCAATAATTGAAATAATGCAGGAAAAAACCTTTCTTAAATAAGAAAAACTTCAGAAAGTCTTTTTTAACAAATCCAATCGAAAACAAGAAGATAAAAATAACATTACCCTCTGCCAAATACACCAGTGAAAATAACGCTATCGAAGCATATCAGAAACAAAGGATTTTAAGTCTAGAAACTAGCAACCTAGCTCCATTTATCGAGAGAAATGAACAACTCCTCATCTTCAACATAGACCAGTAGACTTCTTTTAATGCAGCAGTTTGTTTCTCTTTTTGGTTTCAACAGATTGCGTTGTAGTCAATCTCTTTCCCGAATAATTATCACCTTGTTCAGCAAGTTGTTATTTTTGAAATTCTGCCATGAAGTTACGATGCATTCTTGGAGCTAGGTATTTTTTCGTGTTCTTTTTGCTTGTTTTTATGTTTCCTTGTATCCTGGGGTTTTATTTTTCTGTACTCTTTAATTTCGGGATTTTTTGGATCACGGGGGACTAAATTCTTTGACACTTTGTCAAGCCCCCTACAGAAAAAATCCTGACTTCTTTTGATATCTTGAGAAAAGTGCATGGCCAAGTTCCTCAATTTTGAATTCTTGTTTCTATTCTTTTCATTGTTATTTTGTTTGCTGCTGCATTCACACGTCACTAATACAACGATTGTGTTAATGTTTTGGTTTTCATCGTGTTGTTATTACCTCGATTTATTTTAATTTCTTTTAATATTTTTTCATTCTTCGTATAGTGTAGATTCAAAAACATTTTGAAAATTGCAGGTATTTTAATAAACCTTTATAATCATGTAAATTGTATAAACACTTTTTAAGACACTTATTTATATCATCTTAGTGTCATTCTATTTACGAGGGTCAGTGAAAAAGTTAGTTGCACTGCTCGAGAAAACATAACAGGAAAGAAATTTTACGATAATGTTATATGCACACTGAATTACCGCACAAAAGCTACTTTTCGATGCAATCACTTCCTTTATTTAAACACTTCTCGAGGCGTGGCATAAATTTTTCTATGTCCCCTGCGAAGAATTTCCGTCCAACGCACAATAACCAATATGTTGGGTTCCAGGTGTTCTGTTAAGCACAAACTTTACTGAATTCAAGGTGCTTGACAGTAATCTTATGCACACTTCCATGTGAAATATTCAGTTTATTTGCGATTTCGTCTATTGCCACGCGTATGTTTGCAAGAATGCTTTCAGTCACGCGAGCAGCGATCTCAGAATTTGTCGCAGTTGATGGTCTTCCATCGCGCTCAGCGTCGTCAATATCTGTACGTC
>BGPR01037914.1:0-14925 GCA_013235015.1 Araneus ventricosus | reverse complement strand
TTTCTTGAGACACATCTAAGAAGTGCAATCCATCATTTCTAAAGCTACTCTTCCTTTTCACAAGTTTTGCAATCAAGACCAGTGTCCTCGGGCCCCTGTGTCACAAACTCAGGGAAAACCATGGCACTTCTTAGGCCCAAGAGAGAATCCACTTCTAGGGAAAAAGGAAATTGTCTGAGAATGCCTGGTGGTTAGAAACTCTGCCTAGAATTAACAGAATCTCTAAGGTAAGTAGGGGTCTAATTTAGAGGCCCCAACTTTGCTGATCTTGAGGCCCTCAGGCTCAAATTTCATGCTGCCTTCTCTCGAAGAGCACTTTGAGGTGACAAAACCTAAGAGGAGCCGTCCTCAAGTCATAATACTTGGTTTTATCAAACGATGGACAAGGACAGACAATGAAGGCCTTTCGGCCAAGAACCATTTATGTGTGATGCTAAAAACAATCCCTCTTGAAGTAAATTTACTCTTTCGATGATTAAGGTTTATATTTTGAATTTTCCTTTAAGTTGAAAATTTCTTCGGGTGAAGCTAATGTAAACACTGTCGCCGCTTTGGCCACCAAATGGTGCCCTAGGTCAAAGGATGTGTTGTGTGACCATTGTGGAGTGCGACCACCCTACTGCAAGTTGTAAAGAAGTCAGTTGTATCAATTGTAAAGAGTCTAATAAGAGGACTGGTTCAAATTTTTATTTTAAGTATAAGCCATTTGATCGGTTAAATTGTAATGTTTTCATAAACAAAAGCCAACCTGGTCAGGATGACAGATTATGGTGCTCCTTAGGTGCTCCAAATTAACTTAAACCACTCGCGGCTGCGACGAGATGCTGCCTTTATGACTGCTGGGGAATATTCTTGTGATTTTCTTTGTGTCCATGATCCGTACGTTGTTGACAGTGTTTCCTTGGCTGATGCCATTGGCTACCCACATGTTTTCATCAAATCATCTAATTGGTAATTTATTATCTTAATTCAAATTTTAATTATTCCTTTAAAATAGTACCTTAAATTCGTATAGATTAATATACATTTGCTAAATTTATACTCAGTTTAATTAATGTTTATTTTCAACCCCATGATGATATGGATAACCTTATATTAGAAATTTCAAATTGGGTCTTAATGGTTCTCTTGATCTTTGTTGGCGACTTCAAAGCCGTCCCAAATTTGGGGCTATGGCCTTGAGGATCGCCGGGGGCGATCGCATGACAGAATTCGTTGCTCTAATTATTTTCAATTTGTAACCGTACGGATCTTGGACCCACTTTTGTTTGTGAAAGAGCCTCAGGGGTTTCCTGACCTTTCTCTCTTCTACCGCCCTCTAGGATCTTTTTTTGATTCTGGTGATTTTAAATAAGTATTCCCTCAGTGATCATAGAGTATATCTGTGTTCGAGTCGCGGATCGATTTTCACTGTTCTGATGATTTTGTTTTTTAAACAAAACACTCTTCAAAAGGTTTCTTTAAGATTTTAAACAAATTTTGATAAACCTCAATATGCTATCAAATTCGGTCTCCTGCGCGGAGGATTGATCGTTTTTTATAATGTTTTATTCAAACAGTTTGCGAGGCCATTTCAGTGCTTAGAAGAAACCGCTAAATAAAAAACTTTTAAATTCTCACTTGGAATAATGATCTTCGAGTCAAACAGAAAGAGGTTTCTAAGGCTCTCTACCGTAAATTTACAAGAATTAAAATCTCTGGGGCACTGGTAGGTGATTCAATGGGCCGCGGGCGTGCTCGTTATGAAAGATCCCACAAAAGATTATACGCTCACTAAACGGTGCTAGAATCTTTTGTTCCAATATACTTCTAAATATGAGAAACTTTTAAAATAAGCTTTAAAACTTAAAAGGAATGTCAACTTTATTGTAGACATTCCTAATCGTTTTAATCCGTCCTTAAATGAAATCATTCAATTTATGCTCATGATTATGCTTATGATTCATTTTTCCCAGTTAAGTATCATGATCTTTAATAATTTAAGTTTCCCTTCTCGTCATTGCCCAAAAATTTCCATTTCTTGATTTGGATGTTCTTTAAGAACCTTACGGGCAGCAGGGCCTTGGCCTGATCGCATCGGATTATAAAATTTGGTTTCATATTTTTTTCTTTTAATAAAGAGTTCTTCTGTAAAATTTTACATTTTTGTTTTGATTTTTTCATATTTCCTTAAATGTTTAAAAATACTAAGGTCTTCTTCCTGGCGTCAGAAGAGATCGTCATTAGGTAATTCATATCTTCCTATTTGTTTATTGCCCAATCTTTGGTAAAATAATTGAAAGTTTTTTATAAACACCACTTCTTTATTTCTAAGCATGCAATCTGTTGCACCCCTCTCAAGTCTTTTTCGGGAGCTTTCAAGTGCAGAGGGTGCTTAATAATCTTGTCGATAAAATTAGAGTCTCTCAGGGGTGTCATGTTGCCTTGGTCTATTGACATCGGTAGCGTGCATTTGTACAGCCTGACTGTCAGGAGGTTCTGTTTTCGTTATTCCAAAGTATACTTTTCCTTTAAGTTTCGTTCTTTTTATTCATAGTTTTTGTCGTAGAACCATATTGTATTGGTTCAGATTTGGTTTCGGTTGTGGTTTGCTCAGGGCTGTCCATTGCACGGTAGTTCTAGCCCCTATATCTAGAACTTCTATTTTATAGTGTTTATATTAAATAATGACGACTTTTTTTCCCAGGTCTACGCGTAGATGATCTTGATTTGTTGTTTCTGCTCAGCTTCACAAATTTTTGAAGAAAATGTTTCATCCTTTCTTGAAGTTTAAAAACTTTTGGAGGATTTTAACCTTACAGATTGCCTCGGGAAAACCTTAGCAGTTGTCTTTAGGGGCAATCAGAATAAAATAACATAAAAGCCAGGATTGCTTCCCTTAAACGTCCCCTATTTTTTAAAAAATCAGTGGAAGGGACAACTCGGACAGTTGACCTCCTTTAAAATATTTGGGGTATATTTATATTGATAGTTATTAATGGACAGATCATCTTTTCTATATTCCAAAATTCATAAACCACATTAAAAATTTGCATCGTATCAGGTCCAATTAGGGGTACGCGGTGTTCACTTTTGAATATACTGGTACTCTTCCTATATTCAACCATCTTTTTGTATATGGAGCTGCTGTCTGGGGTGGTTCTTTCCACTCAAAACAATGTAATACTCTACATTCAATTCAACGCGCCGCTTGTTAAAATTTCAAAATCTTTTAGGACCTGCCCTACTATTACATTAAATGTAAACAGCCACGTGAATCTTGAGAAGAGTCTTTCAGAACTTTCTTGAAATCAAAAAGTTCAGTATTAAGCAGGTTTAACTTACCACGTAGATATTCAATCATTGACTCACATTCTCTTATCTTTGCTTGATATTGGCGTATATTAACGTCTACCTCACGAGCTTTCAGGTCGTATATATTAGCCAGATGCGTAGTTTCTCTATCTTTAATAAACTTAATTAGCGGAGCAATAACTCTCTCATTTAAGGAATCACGGACTCCGGCCTTTATATCACGTTGCTTGGATGTATATATTTCAATAAAATCTTGCAGCGGAGCAAGAATGTCACCAACAACATCAGGGTCAAAATCAAAATCCTTAATTTGGCTAATAAGCTGCTCAATTGTACTCACTCCGCCGATCTTAGATTGTGAATCAGGCACATTCTTTCGCGCAGGTTTTGATCCGAGCGTTTCTTTATCTTTGGACGATATATCGCCCTCAGCAACCGGAGGAGTAGGCATTTTGAAGATGGTCCTCAATACGGGACTCACAGAGAAGGAGCTATTCCTCTTGGACATATAACAGTAGATCCGAAAATAAAGGAATAACCGCCATCATTATTGCAGGAAAGACCAAGCATCCATTACGGGTGAAACGGGCTGCCGATAACGCGCTCCTGTGTGACACTATAGATGATTGACCTGATTTTCAAATATCTCCCCTAAATCAGTCAAAGTTATAACCTGGACTGGTGACGCTTCCTGGTAGGGTGTCCCAGAGCACCTGAGGTGGTGAGGAGGGTACATAAATTCTGGTCGTTTATATGTGGGAAGGGGAGGATTTCCACTGGTGAACAATATATTGCGGAAAATGTTGGTGATGCAGGAAAAAAGGTTGAAGAGGCTTTGGACGTTTTTGGAAGTGAGATGTGTAGGTTGCAAGCAATGAGTTTGAACGGAATTTATTTACATAACTGAAGGAGAAGATTAATTCTCTCCAGGCCGTTTTTCGATATATTAATATTTCCTTAATTTCAACAAGGTGACGAAATATTTTAAATGTATTTCTAAAGATTATCATAGCATTAAATTGTTTTTCAAAGTCAGAAAATTCGTCGAGTTTTTAATGCTGCTCAAGATTCGCTTTTAGGTTTTCATATACTTTCTCATGCGTGCTGGTGTTAGATTTACATTTTTAGCGTATGTCATGTTTTTTTTTAAAATTTTAACGGTAGGAAATGTTGGGCATCGACGCCAAGTGGTTAGATGCCCTATTTCCTTGCAAAGCATGTGCACCTTCTAATGCGGCTCTCGCTTAAATAGGTTAGTAGCAAATTGTGAAAAATAACACAGCTTCGGGAAGGAGACGAACCCTAGTCTAATATTTATACTATCGTTAATTAAATTATTCTTTAATGCATTTTTATAAATAACAGTATAATTTGCATTTTCTGCGGAATTGCTCCATATATTTCCACTTTGTCGGAGATTTTTTGTACTCAATTTTTCTATGTCACGTAAAAATTCCAACCAATGATCATGAATGCGTATGAAGTGTTAACCTCGCATCGCATTATATAGCTCTGCATCCTATTATCATCTTTATGATAAAGTATGGATCTTTATACTTGGGCTGGTAATTAAAAATAGTGTCATTTTCATTTCCTACGTAAATGATATAAAGAAGTGAGCGTTATAATATGCGACGCTAAAAGTTCTAAATTAGATTATTTAATAGTGTACGATACAGCAGAAGAATCAGAACTTCAATGGAAGTGAAAGAAATAGAAAGTGTTGTTTACCCTACTCCCCGGTCTACTCACAGGAGCCGAATCCGCGCAGTACTACAATATCAATACTGAAAATTAAGATCTCTTTTAGGGCAAAAGGCTCCATTAAACAACCTGCTCACTTTTCTCCATTATTCAATTGTTCATGTAAATAAGGAGGAGGATATACAGAGTATTTACGCTTGGGTGTGATAAACGATAGAAGCACCCTCATTTGTGAAAATTGGATTTCCAGATTTGAACGAAAAACAATAAAAATAAAGCCATGTTATATTTTTGTTATGGATAAATGGAATTCTATTGTTGCATATTGTAAATCCAGGAAATCTTATTTTGATTTGTTTTATTATATTGGGGAATTATGACAACTTCGTTAAGAATAAATCGATGATCTCTGCAAATAACCTATAATTCGCCATTCCATGAGATGAGATCGGTATGTTTAAAATATTTTTCAAACCTTTTATCAAATGCAGTTTAAATAAATTACAAATTTTTAATATTACAAAATATTATTTTTGCCTTTGTATTTGAATTAATAAAATTTCATTGTATTTCTGTGCTATTACAGTAGCATTTGAAAATTCTTGTCTGAATCTAAAAAATATGGATTATTCTTTCAAATTTATGTCTTCCCAAATTTTGAAAGATTTATTGTATTGGTAATAAAAAAAATTTAGAAAATATTAATTTATCTTTCGCTATTTCTGTCGAATAACATATATTATTTTTATTATTGCTACTTATTTTCAACTGGTATGATAATTTAAGGTGACTATTTTTAAAAAACTTTAAATTCCGAACATACTTATAGGAAAAAAATTGGGAGCTCAAGTTAAAAAGACAAAAAATAGCAGGCTTACACTCTGTTTGATATATGCTAAAACTAAATACTTTGATAAATACTAAAACTAAATAAACCGGAAATGAAGATGAGATATAGGATGGAGCTACAGAAACTTTTTACTTTCTTTAATTTGTAAGAGTGCGAACTCTTTTCTTTCTTTTCTTCGCCCTCGCTTGCAACGGCAAGTGTAGAATCATCGCATCTTCTAGTAATGTGAAATTTCATATCTATCGTCCAATACACAGCCTTAAATTCATCTCGATTTTTTCTTGACTTGTGCAATAGAATTCGCTTTCTAGTTGGCAGCTTTATTTTATAATAAAATACCCATTGGAAAAACGACTAGTCTCATGTCGTGTATTGATCGATGCAGAGAGGTAAATGAGTCTGTGATGCCATCTATAAGCTGATAGGTTAAGTGTGGGGATTGAATTATATTTCCCAGTGAGAGAAATACGCTACGGAAAGAAAGGAATTCTTTCTATGGACTTTGAATTCTTATTTGTGGATATTATTTGAGAAGTAGGCAAGCACGTTAAATTTCCGATAACTCTATCGATTTGAACTCGTAATAAACGCTTGGCTAAATTTACACCAGTAAAAAATAAAAAAAATCTTATTTCGAATTTAAGCTGCATTTTTAGTCGAACGGTCTGTAAAATAATATTCTGCTGAACTAATTATATTATTTTGCTAAGAGTATTCATGGACTATAATCTTGGAACAAGTGATTGATAAATTATACTGATCAATACATGTTTTGGAACTCATTTTGTGTTCAAAGCTCTAGTCAAATTGGTATATCACCTTCGCATATTTAGGAATAAACATTTGAAAATATCTAAATCAAGAGTTACCACTTTTAATATTGAAGAAAATTCGATATAAAATTTTTAATTTTTCTCGGACAGCGCGCTTTCCAACTGCAATGGACTTTCTTTAATATAAAGCCTGGACATTTATATCTGGGCTGGATAAATAACAGTATACATGCGATGTGAAAAAAAAAATGTTAAAATTTGCGAAGATAAATGTTCTAAGATTGGATTATTAGTAGTATCGGATACAACAGAAGAATAAGAACAGATGTGGAAGTTGATGCAAACTGCTATTTATTCTCTGTTTCCATGGTTCCTCATAGCGCAGAGAAGCCAGCAGATTTCCGCAGTCTGTCACAAAAATAAGCACTTTTATTTAAAGAATGAAAATAGGATGATTCGGTTGTATTTTTACTTTCATCAACCCCGCGCATAGGCTATTTTGAGATAAATGACGTAACTTGGGATCTTCGTTATATGAATATATCCAACGGAAGACGTGAAGATATAAATTTACAGCACGGAAAACCTTCTTTATTCTTATTTCAAATCCATTTCTAATCTGGTAAATGCAGAAGTTTTGAACAAAGGCATCAATATCTCTGCATTCGTTTTTCACAGATACAGAGGAACGAGTTATAAGCATAAAATTTTTCTATTCTTGGACGTGAAATCTTTCATGATTGTCTACATGAGAAAATCTGAATTATTTTTATAGACTTATAATTGATTTTTCTCATATTAGTGAAGATCGAATTTCTTATCTTTTCACTCTTAAATTTATCCCAACAATCAAAGATTTGTATTCTTAAATTATATGTCTTATAGGAAATAAAACAACAATATCATGCACTACAACACATTTAATAAACAAGGATGAATACATTGCAGAAAAAATCTTCATTAAATATGAAGTTTATTTTCTGAAATGCATCACCAGGTACAGTAAAGACATTGTATTTTTAGGAAATATGTGTATTTAAATTTTCCTGAACAATATGCAGTTTGCATCCAAAAAAGTACAGGAACCCAGAATAGGTATTAATAACGTCAAATACATTTTGAAACAAAATGTAGCGGCAAGAAGTTATCATTCACCCCTTAACATATAATAACTAGTAATTTGACCTGTCCTTACATACAAATATCGAGCGACTGACAGTTCCGAAGGAAGCTAGCAAATTTGAGTATAAAAGTTCTTCACAAAGTACACTGCTTTATAGGAAAAAATGTTAAAATAATTAACAAAATTTCTCACAATTTCAAATTCCTATAAGCACTTTCAAACTTTCCTAAACACAAAATCTTGATTAATTACCAAATAACATAAATAAAAATACAATCATAAGGAAAATTAAGAGAACAAAAAGAAAAAGCTTAAAAGTATATATGTACAGGAAAACACAAATTCAAACCTAAAGATACAACACATTGCATCACAAGAAAAATGCTAAATCAACATATATAATTTCCTATCACAGTTTCAAATTTTCCTATACATAATTTCAAACTGTCCAATACACAATTTCTTGAATAATAAACAAATAACATTAAAACAAAAAATAATAATAAAGAAAATAAGAGGAAGAAGAGAAAAATGAAAAGAATATAGGAAGCTACAAATTAAAACGGTACCAAACAACAAATCAAAATAAACAAAAAACACAGTTGCGGCTAGTAAACAGGTACGATATATTTACAAAAAACACAGTTAAAACATAGAAAAAATGACACATTTATAAGAGACATTGAATATATATATAATAATAATAAAAAATTTTAAAAAATAAATATAGATGGGTATTCCCAGATGAAGAGTTTTAAAAACTCCCAATCCCCCTCTATCATTTTTTATCCATTTAAATTGCATTTTCAATCTCTTGGGCTAGAATATTTTTAACAAACAATTTCACACCTTTTCTTGATAGGCTGTCCTGCATTAGTTCTTTATTGGAGCTGCTGTTTACTTAAGCTAAGTGTCTCTGATGTCTCGCCATGCATCACATTTTAGGATAGTATGTTCCAGTTCCTACTTCTTTTCCGCAGAAGCACCAGGAACTATTGCCGAGGAATATGTTTTGATAGGTTTTAAAGGCTCCGTGGCCTGAGATGATCTGATTTAAGTAAAAATCACCTGACACTCTTTTTTCATCAACCTTGTCACATAATTTTTAACCTTTACTTGAATGATCCCACAAAATTGCCAGTAGGCTAAACACCAAAAATATTCTTCCAGATTGATTTTCCCCCAAACATATACTCTTACAAGCAATTCAAAAACCCAAAACATTAAATGAGAATGATTTTTCATTCTACTGGCACATGCGCGCAAATTCGGATTTCGGAAACTTGCCTATTTTCTAGGAAGAAAAAACGGGTGAAACGGGCGGCCGATAACACGCTCTTCTGCTGTGGAGAAAAAGAAACCGGACTACTGACACCGGAATCAGTGTCAACTCTCGTTGGTGAATAGCGCCGCTAGTCTTACGTAACTGTGACTGGTACGAAGCACTGTGTCACTAGTAGTGTGGTTGACTGGCTACCTGTCACCGCAAGGGACTACCTCCTGTGTGACAATATAGATGATGACCTGACTTTCAAATAGCTCCCCTGAATCTGTCAAAGTTCTAATATGGACTGGTGACGCTCCCTGGTAGGGTGTTCCAGAGCACCTGAGGTGGTGAGGAGGATACATAAATTCTGGTTGATGGTTTAGAGGTTTCGAAGGGAAGGATGGCCAATAGTAACCAAGATATTGCGGAAATTGCTGTTATCTACTTGGTGGTGCAGGTGGTTGACAGCTTTGGATGTTTTCTTGGTGGGGGTGGAGGTGCAAGCAGTATGATGTTTTCTTGAAGTGAGAGGTGGAGATTGCAAGCAATGAAATTGGACGGAATTTATTTACGTAACTGAACGAGAAGATTAATTCTATCCAAGTCGTGCTTCGATATATTGGTTTTTTCTCTTTATTTCAAAAAGGTTACGAAATATTTTAAATGTATTTCTAATAGTTATCTGAGCATTAAATTGTGTTTCAAAGTCAGAAAATTCGTCGAGTTTTTTCTGTGACTCAAGATTCGCTTTTAGGTTTTTATATACTTTCTAATGTGTGCTGATCTTAAAGTTAAGTTTTTAGCGTATGTCATGTTTTTTTTAAAATTTTAACGGTAGGAAAAGTTGGACATCGACGCCAAGGAGTCAGATGCCCTATTTCATTGCAAAGCATGTGCAACGTCTAATGCGGCTGTCTCTTATATAGGTTAGTAGCAAAAGGTGAAAAATAGCACTGCTTCGGGAAGATGCCGAACACTGGTCTAATAGTTACACAATCATTAATTAAATTTCTTTATTGCATTTTTATAATTAACAGTATAATTTGAATTTCCTGAGGAATTTCTCCATATAGCATCACTGGTCGGAAGTGTTTTTGTACTAAATTTTTTCTAAGTCAAGTAAAAAATACTACCAATGATCATGAATGTGCATGAAATGTTAACCTCGTATCCCATTACGTGCATATCTATTTCTTTAATGTAAAGTATGGATCTTTAAATTTGGGCTAGCAATTAAAAATAATGTTATTGTCATTTCCTACGTATATGACATAAAAACGTGAGCGTTATGATACGCAAAGTTATAAGTTCTAAGATTAGATTATTTAATAGTGTACGATACAGCAGAAGAATCAGAACTTCAACGGAAGTAAAAGAAATATAGAGTATTGTTTACCCTACTCCCCGGCCTACACATAGGAGCCAAATCCGCGCAGTAATACAATATCAATACTGAATATCAGTACTACTACTCTCTCTTTTAGGGCTTTGGACTCAATTAAACAACCTCCTCATTTTTCTCTATTATTCACTTGTTTACGTAAGTAAGGAAGAGGATATACAGAGGTTTTAAGCTTGTATGTGATAACAGATAGAAGCAAACTCATTTGTGGAAATTGGAATTACATATTTCGAACGGAAAACAATATAAATAATGTCATGTTAAATTTTTGATATGGATAAATGAAAATTTCACTGTTGCATATTGTAAATCCTGGATATCTTATTTTGATTTGTTTGATTATACAGGGGAATTGTGACAAGTACGTTAATAATAAATCGAAGCTCTCTGCAAATAACCTATTATTCACAATTCCACGAGATGAGAACGGTATGTTTAAACTATTTTTCAAACCTTTCAGCAAACGCAGTTTAACTCAATTTAAAAAATTTATTTTTGCATTTGCATTTGAAATAATGAAATTTTGTTTTATTTCTGTTAGTCCAGTCAAATTGTAACAAAAAATTCGAATGGTTACATTAATTAGGGTAGTTTCGAGTTTTTGAGATGTTGTATGGGTTGGTACACTGTTGAAAAATCCAAGTTTTCCCAATTCCTCCCACCACCGCGGGCGGCGCCATCTTGAAAAAACCGCTCAATTTTTGGACTTTTCCCTGTTTTTACAAAATATCTCCTAAAGCATTGGTCTGACAAAAAAAACTCGTTGCACTTTTATTAAACTAGAGAACATTGTCTATAATTTGAGAAGAAAATGAAATTTGTAGCTCTAATACTTACCGAGATAGATCTCTTTGAATTTTGAGAATTTTTCTCAAAAATGTTAAAATTACAGATTTTTGGTCAGTGATTGCTTGATAGCAAGCAAATGGTGAATCCTACACTAAAGTTTGACATAAAAATTATAGTAGAGGTAAATAGCTCAAGTTTAATACCAAGCTTAATCTTCTTTCTCGTTTAGACAACGAGATACAATCTTTTGAATATTTGTGTAGTTTTTTAGAAAAATACGTGATAACTTAATACTGACAAAATTAATGGATTTATTAAAAAACAAAAGGGTTCATAGATTGTTAAGTTTGTATATCAGATATATTCAGTAGTTCTGTGAATTATATATCAATATATATGTAAGTAAATAAGTAAATGATAAATAATTATAAATAAATTATGCACTACACAAATTTCATGGAAAAAGTGTCTACTGAACCACAACTTTACATTTTCGTACCTTTTGAAGGGCCCGCGCCATGTCCCTCGTTGTTTTGGCTCTCATTCCGCACATAGTAACATTACACGACATACAATTCATTGTCTTCCCACTCCAGTTGTTTATCAGCCGTGTCAATTGGTGCTGGAGCATCTCCTTCTTCAGACTCGTTGTCTAAAATGACGGTATTGGATTTTCTCAAGACTGTCCAATGCAATGTTTGCATAGTAAGGAACAATACGGACCTGCTTTCCTGCATCCACATGCATTCGTGCAACCTTTTTTTGCAAGTACAGCAAATGCATTGAAAGAGGGACTCTGGTGTTGGATCCTTCTCTGCTTTCTTAGGGAAGAGGCCTGATGGAGTGTGCATCCAGCCCCATTTCAAGGGACCTTCTTCGTCTCCCAACCATGTTTGCACCTGGTGGTAACTTCTTATGGCCTGCAGTTGAGCAGCATTGGTAGTTGGTGGCAATCTAGCGAGGTTAAATTTAGTTTTAGCTGCAGCTTTAACAAATGAGTGGTTCCTTAGTTCATCAAGGTTTCGAATTGCTGGATCCCCCCATACAAAGCAACAAGAACTCTTTCCTTTGCTTCTGTTACTTGCTCTGTTGTTACTTGAGGATTAAGGAATGTTGCTGATGTATTCAGCTGCATTTAAAAGTTCTTCATTATTCAAAAATAAACAAATAAATTTGTTTTTACCTTGGCCAAACAGTGCTCATGTGGTATCACAACCACTGATAGCATGAATAAACAAAAGTTCATTCGAGAATTTATGATTAAATGATGTGGTTGAGTAATAACTATCTGGTGTTTTCCCTCTTCCACACTTTTGAAAAAAACATTACTTTGTGTCGATGCCAATGCAGTTAGGAGAACGAGAAGGTCAATGTACTCACCAAATACACGCACATTGTCATATTGAGGAGCAACAGAAATGGCAGTGTTCACAATCGTGAGGTCAGCATCTTCAACTGCCTGCTGCACGTAGATATTAGCTTTTCGCAAAGCCTTCTTGAGCAGTTCGATAAAACGTTTCTTATTACATTCTTATGCAAGAAGCTTTTCTTTTGTATATTATAACACTGTTTCTTCATGAAACATTACATCAGGAGAAAAATGGGCTGCCCGTCGAAGTCGTTCACAATTTTTGGTGCTCTATTTGTCATCGTCAGCGTAACCATCAAAAATTACAGCTATATCTTGATCGTAATTATTATTCAGGCATTAAACATATCTGTCAGCTATTGCTCCGAATGTGGCTTGTTGTCGCCAAACAAGTTTATGCAGTAAATGACTACCATCAACCGCGACATACTGGGATCCTTCAGGTTTTACAGCCTCTGTAATGGATGAGAATGATGTATATAATGAAGATTTTGTTCCTTTACGCATGCTCTCTCTTGTGAATAACGAGATAGGAAAAGGTGACAGTTTGAATTTGAAAAATGCTTTTAAATCGCCATCTGACTGCTTTGCTATGCATAACCTGTGAAAAAGTATAAGGGTATCCACAACAATGCTGATATTACCAATTTTGACGGAACAGTTAATAGAAGCAAGTGTCACTACTTTACCCTTCCGTTTGAATTTCACATTTTCGAAATTTTTCCCCATCATTTTTGAAATCATATCTCTCCCAATCTCTTCTGACAAATGGCAATTTACTTCATTACTTCTCACAATTCCTGAATCTATTGACATTATCACATTAATTTCAGGGAATGGATTGAGTTCAGAAAGCCACTGAGAGAGCTTTGCTGCATCTTCATTATCCCGGACTAATAGAGAAGGCCTAATTATTGAAAGATGTTATTTTTACATCACAGAATTTTTCAATTTCAAAACAAATGTTTTGGAGATGTATCATTCCAAGGGTCCATCGAGTGAGAATTCCACTGAATATATGTGATATACAAGCTTAACAATCTATAAACCTTTTTGGTTTTTTAATAAATACATTGATTTTGTCAGTAATAAGTTATCACATGTTTTCCTAAAAAACTGCACAAATATTCAAAAGATTGTATCTCGTAGTCTAAACGAGCAAGAAGAATAAGCTTCGTCTTAAACTTGAGCTATTTACCTCTACTATAATTGTTAGGTCAAAGTTTAGTGTAGGATTCACCATTTGCTAGCTATCAAGCAATCACTGATAAAAAATCTGTAATTTTTACATTTTTGAGAAAAATTCTCACAATTCAAAGAGGTCTATCTCGGGAAGTATTAGAGCTAAAAATTTCATTTTTGTCTCAAATTATAGACAATGTTTTTTGTCAGACCAATAATTTAGGAGATATTTTGTAAAAACAGGGAAAAGTCCAAAAATTGAGCGGTTTTTTCAAGATGGCGCCGCCCGCGGTGGTGGGAGGAATTGGGAAAACTTGGATTTTTCAACAGTGTACCAACCCATACAACATATCAAAAAATCGGAACTATCCTAATTATTGTAACTATTTATGACAATTTGACTGGACTATGTGTCATTGCAGTAGAATTTTGAAATGCTTGTCATATGGAATAATCTGAAAAAATATGGATTATTCCTTCAAAATTTTTGTTTTCCGAATTTCGATAGGTTTATTAAATTGGTAATAAAATAATTTTAGAAAATATTAATCTATCTTTCGATATTGCTGTCGAATAAAATAATGTATTTTTATTATTGTTACTTATTTTGAACTGATATAATAATTTAAAATGACTATTTTTTAAAAAAATTAAAATCCGGACATACTTATAGGGAAAAAATGGAGAGTTAACAAACCAGAAAATTATCAATCATACATTCTTTTTGATATATGCTAAAAATAAATACCTTGATAAATACTAAAACTAAATGAACCGGAAATGAATATGGGATATAGGATGGAACGTTAATTTTTTTTCTTTATTTAACTTGTAATAGTGCGCACTCTTTTCTTTCTTAACTTAGACCTCGCTTGCAACTTGCAACGGCAAGTGTACAATCATCGCATATTCAAGTAATGCGAAGTTTCATATCTATCGTCCAACACACAGCCGTCAATTCATCTCGATTTTTTCTTGACTTGTGCAATAGAATTCGCTTTCTAGTTGGCAGCTTTAGTTTACAATAAAATAACCATTGGGAAGAAGACTACTCTATTTTAATTGATGCAGAGAGGTAAATGAGTCTGTGGTGCCATCTATGTGCTGATAGGTTAAATGAGGGGATTGAATTATATTTGCCAGTGAGAGAAATTAGCTATGGAAAGAAAGGA